>JAGDQP010009736.1:6106-57997 GCA_022664845.1 Lepisma saccharinum | reverse complement strand
CTGTTGCATGACGTTGAATGTAATTCCGAAGTTAGATATTTGTACTATTTCGGATGTGTGCATGCAATGCAGAACGTGATGCAAAAAATCAAGGGGTGATGTGAGTACTAGGGCACATATACGTCCTTGAACGTGTCCTTGACTCATGCTCTCCTTAATTTTATATCACGTTCTGTAATGTAACCATCCGAAATAATATAAATATCTAACTTTGGAAACAGAATTAATGCAAACAACAACGTTCAGATAATAGTGAGAATTAATAGAATTCCTTACACTACTATTTAGGTATCAAAGCAAGGAAAGTGATAGCTTGTTTTGGGAATACTTAAGAACTCTAGTAGTGTGGGTACGCTTTCACTAGCACCCTTGTACTTTATGTAAAAGTTGTTAATTTCATAATTTCGTCACTAGATCATCATTTCGTAATATTTCTCACGAAAAAATGAAAAAACAATGTCCACCCTTGTCTATAGCATTTAAACGAACTTGTTTATTTTTTACACTGCATCTCCTTAACTATAACCCTTGTTTTAATCTTAATTGGTCCTTGCTTCTGCAAGGTGAATTACAGCGAAGTTAAATCTTTTCCAGCTGAGTTGTTGTGGGAATGCTAGGAATTAAATTCATACGGAAGTCACATTAAAAGTATTTCAAATTACAACGATCCATTTTCGTAGATGCACGTAAGGCTTCAATCTAATTTTGTTTTTTAAAAATCAACTCTCTAAAGATATCCAGACCACGTCCGAAAGTCTCTCTCTGTATGTGTAACATAACAAAGACAATACAATAAAAATACGTGTTCAGAAAGGATGGCAACGAAATATTTGAAGAAGAAATAAGCTGCTTTAGAAGTAACTTATATCGCAAGTCAACATCTCCGAAAACAAGCACACACAATCTTTGAACTTATATACCCGTACTGTTTTGTAGAAAATATTGAACATTTCAATGGTTCACAAAACACTGTTGGTCGAAGAAAATTCTAAAAAAAAAAGCCGGTTTATAGAAGCACAGCATGTAGCGTTGAGGAATGAATTCTTTATATGAACTTCAGTAATCAAAAATGCATTTGAAAACGTTCTTAACCTTCTGACAAATTTGAGACTTCGTTCATTAAATTTTTCTTTACCACTATGAATAGTTTGATGGCTTTTCAGATAGTGCAACATATCAAAGTATATTGGGACTTCTGGCCCCTCGCAAGCAAGGTCTCCACAGATGAGTTGAGCACCTGGACTAGTATGATGACGTTGGAAGCTTTCTCACCGTGGCCAGTGTTTCTCGTGGGCCACAAGGAAACGATTTATGACGTAATCAGCACGGCTGCTGTTAGATCACATTTTTCTTTTGTTCTTCAACGAAAACGTGTTCAAAACTTAGGTCGACACAACAATAACCACACATGGCGAAAGCAGATTCTTTACATCTAACTGTTACATTACTTAATTCCATCCTCGGCACAAAACAAAACATATTGATGCGTACGAATTCCTCTTATAACTATTCAAATCCTGCTTATGCAAGGCGTAATGCTGATATCCCTGAAATAACATTGTGGCGTGTCCGGTCCAAGTCCGCGCACCAGCGATGACGAATCAGTCGCTGCATCATAGGTGATGAGATGTTCCGCATCGTTGGCCGCTAATGTGGCGTCCCTTTCCGAAACATACTCATGCTGTGGGTTCCTCACAGCGTGTGAGATACCGTCCTTGGAGTCTGCATTCCCTTTCTCCATACTGTCCTGCAATATTACCTTACCTGTGTCCTTGCTGCAAACAAAGTCTTTGCTAGAGATCATAAAATCACACAGCTTGAAAAGTTCTTGTTGAGTCAAAATGATGACTTTATTGCAAATCTTCAAAGGTAAGTAGCACAATACAATGAAATTAATAATACAGTTGTTGTCTTATATTTAATGACGCAACAAAATGGTGCTTTATAACATTAGCTTCTTCCAAATACAATAAATTCTCGGATAATATACCTATCAATGAATATACAACAACAATTTTCATTCAACGCAACGAGGTATATTGGCAATTCGGATCTATTCCTCAAACAAATATGGAGCTTCGATACACTTGTAATCACGTGATGCACCGATACTAGGATTTTAAACCATTTGGGCCCATACAGACAGAAATGAAATCCAAACACCACAACTATCAAAATTACTGTGCGTACGAATGATCATTCAACTTGTATCGGTATCGTCAATAAATTTTAATCCTTAGGTAAGAATTATTTGTTATTTCTCACTCTTTTCAGAATATATTCCTTTATTATTTATCGTTTTTATTTAAATACTCTGATTTGTTATTTCTCACCCCTTTCAGATATACCTTATTTATCTCTATTTTCTTCGTTATACTTGTCATCATTATGTACAATTGGCTACGGTAACCAATTACCAAAAATATCATCAATGCAATAAGACTAGATTCTCAGATACGCAAACAAACTAAACGATGGTCGTTAACGGAATACATGAAAGTAATAGGCCCTATTTGCGACGTGTGTGTCATATCTCGGGAACGGTGCACTTGCGCCGGTTGAGAGTGCCATAAATCGACTCAGAAGGTAAAAATACACAAGGAAAACACGTTTTTCGGGTGTTTCTAGATGAGTCCCCAAATCTTCAACCTTACCGACAATTTCTTTATTTATACTCATTGTAGCGAAGTCAGAGTTGTGAAGTAAAATCTCAAATGACTGATATACCTTCCACAATACTTATCTTCAACTTTCTATGTAGAATATCCAACTTATGCATGCAAGAAAATGTCATTCCATCCTCGGAAAACACTGCTTCTGCCCAACTTGAACTGCTGGTATAGCGTTAACATTATCAAAATTGGATACTTACAGATTCCTGGTTTCTCTTCTGTACCTTCCAACATGAGATATACACCTCCCAGTTTCTATGAACAACACTTGTTAGCATGAACTCGTTCCATGTTGCGTTCAAAATGTAAATTTTCGACGGCGCGGCGCCTTTCTATGTACGGCAGTGTTGCCACATGCCTAGCTTTGGAGTGGGCTGGAAAATAGTACCAAATTGAAACAAAGTGGGTTGAATTCAATTGTTTTTCTACGCCAGTATAATACATGGCTCTAGAACACGAAACTAAAAGACATTCAGTTATTGTTCATTCTACTATATTTTGTAACGGAGCATACTGTAGTATATACGTGTCATTCAATTGATTCCTCTCAAAAACTTTCAAGAACCCAAATAACATGCTTCGTTGGGCCTATGAACGGTATTATGTCGGCAATGTTGATTTATGGTGGATTGGATGTCCAAGCACAAAAGCATGATAGTAGCCACTAGTTGGTCCAAGGTAAAGAAAAGTAACAAAAGGCCAACGTAAGAAAAACAGTATGCCCGGTTCGTAACATGTTAGGGGTTGATACAACGTCAAGCCAGCCAGAAAACCCAATAGTTGGCCCAAGGTAAAAAAAAAACTAACAGAAGGCCAACGTGAGGTAAAATGTATGCACATTTTTAGAGATAAACCATAAACAATGCGTTACAATATTCATTATCCCAATGATTTTATTGTTAGGTTGTCAACAGAAAATGGTTGTCTTGCCAACCAGATTGTTGTGTTGGTTCAACCGTATTTATTGTTAGTGTCTCCACCGTCCTTGGTTTACCGACCTGAATCCGCACTTAGGCCAATCAATTTTATTATTGTTTTTAACCATACTCGCGCGCGCGAGAGAGAGACAGTTGGCTAGATAACCACCAGCTGACCTACTCCGGTACAAGTTTCAAAACCTGTGTAGGACCACAAGAAATCTCCGCCAAGAGGCCAACTAAATTGCTTATGTTGACCTAGTTTCGGCCCGCCAGAAATTTTCGTACGGAAAAGTTCATAGGTGCTACGCAATGCAGATTTTATAGTTCTAACATAAGATTCAAAAAGCCACCCGAATATCGGATTAAAACCGATATGGATTAGGGTTTCCGCCAGGATTTTCGGGGGGGGGGGGGGGGGGGGGGGGGGTAAAGTCAAAATTCGGAAGGTCTGAGCGAAGTTTTGTACGGTTTCTATCAATTTGTCACAGCAAAATTTTTTTAAAGTTGGAGGGACGTTGTCGAGATCCGGGTAACCCCTTCCACAAGGGGAAGGCGGAATCACTGGATATGGATTACTTAATTTCAAAGCCTGATATCCTTGTGCCCAAACTCTACTATATCAATGTTACTTTTTAAAACGTTTTTTGCTGTAATTCACATTAAATACAAGTACCACAAAAAGGAATGAAAAAACATCTCCCACTTGGCATAGACGAGTGGTTAAGGCATCAGACTTCTAAATCACATCGGAGGCACGAATCTCATTGCAGCCACAACTTTTCATCCAAGGAACGTATAACAAGGAAGACAATACAAAAAGGCAAACTGAATATGGATCAGCACTGAGTGCAATATACCTTCGAGATAAGAACAGTAGCACTTCTGGTCGGATATTTTGCGCGTCGGTGGGTCGTGGAATTGGTATTTCGTCGGCATTATGCACAGGTACCTCGGTTGGTACATCGTTGAACCGTTGTTGGCACGTTCTGTTGAGTCATTGTCGTTGCCAACATTATTCCAAGTTCGGCCAAATGCACATTGAAATTACCATGTAGTTGATTCTACGTTGGGCATCACTGTTCAGGCCAGCGTTATGGTCAACGACCAGGTAGTACGTAGGGCGAACCGTACTGGCCCAACCTGCATCTAACATCAAACCATACGATCAGATTTTCATTGGCCCAAACAAATTTTGCTACTTGGGAAGTGATGGGTGCTAAAAAAAATTCCCCTGCTTCTTTCCCCATGTACCCATCTAGTGTCATTTCTTGAACATCGCGTTTGTACTTTTCCTCGGCGTACGGTCAGTTCACTGAAGAACGATTTCAAGAATCACAAAGTTATGTCTGGCTTAAAGCAGAATTACAACAGTCATCAGAGAGAGATTTTAAGTGGAAAATTAATGATGTGAAAAGGAAATAATGATGAGAATAGATATACTGAAGAAGGGGTATAAAAAAAAATTAAAAATACGGTAAAGAAATGATGATGAGAAAAACTATGATGATAGAAAAAACGAAAGAGGTAAGTGAAAAATTGATGATGTGAATTTTGAATTTGAATTTTATTTATGGCCTTTAGTAATGATGTGAAAATGGAATAATCATAGAAAATCTATGAATGAAACATGTGAAAAATTGAAGATGTGAAAAAAAGAATGAATGGAGGACAATAGCAACGAATGAAGAAAACATGTGAGAAAGAAATAATGATAAGAATAGCTGTGGTGTAGTGAAAGAGGCATGTGAAAAATTAATGATGTGGAAAAGAGGAAATACGGTATGAACAGGTATGTTGAAGAAAAAAAGGCATGTGAAAACTTGAAAATGTAAAACTGCAATAAAAGAGGAGAATAGTTATGTTGAAAGAGGCGTATTAAAAGGTAAGTATGATAAGAAAATAAAGTGAGGAAATGCTATGGTAACAGATGAACTAAGGAACAGGAAGAAAATTGTTCCTTGTTAATCGATGAACAAAAATAATGGATCACATGGTTTGTATGGGGTATTACACTGTACGAACTGGACACATGGAATCAATGGAGTGTTATGCTTTCTAAATGTGGATCCGGAGATTAATGGAAAAGTACACTTGAGAGAAGAAGAAGAATACTGGAGATAATAAAACAAGAGGAATTGAAATTCATCTCATTGACTTGACAGTTTGTACTGAAAGATGCGATTAAAGGACTAGTTACAGTGAAATGTGGACGAGGAAGATGATTGTGGTTTATAGATAATATAGAGGAAGAAACAAGCAAGGTACGACAAAAACGAAACTCAAAACCAGTATATGTGGAGAACATTAAACTTACTGTGAAGGATCTTCATTAGTATTACTTTCAAGTCGAAGTGACCGACAGGGTATATTACTACCTCCTCACCCGAAAAAAAAAACTGTCAAAATATTTTCTGTATACAGCGTGATCGTAAATTATTGTAACAAACTTAAGATCAGAACAAGAAAAAAACAAAACAAGTGTCGTTGAAGAAATATCGAAAACATGTAGTTCTTTTGACCTTGTGACACCCAAATGTCTTACGGCATCGTTTGATGAAATGGCGTAATATCTCGATAAATGGGGCGGGGGGGGGGGGGGGATTACTGATATGACAATACAACTTCACATTACTTTTTGTCGAGATGTCATTTACTAACAATTCCTACCGCATGTCTGCACCTTCAATTTTGGAACGTCGATTCTTTTTTTAAATTTCAACAAAGGAAATTTTTCTTAATGTTGTTATGAGTAACTAAGTCTGCAAGTTTACAGCAGTACTTCAGGAATACAGAAGCCGAATAGCTCTCCCAGGATTTAAAGAAATCGACGTCTCCACGGAGAGACATTATTTTCTGAAAGAAATAGCTACGGAGCATTAACGTTTAAACGAGCCATATTCTTGATTTAATTTCGGTTTTAACTACAAGATCACTTGCCAGGTGATCTCTTTTCTAATTGACTAAAGCTATAATCACTTCCAATGGGTTTCTATTATCAAACTGCAGTCCTTTTAACTATATGAGATAGAGTGAATGACTTAGTAGAAGTGAGAAAGCAAAGGAACAGACCAGAATATAAACGCAGGCAGGAAGCCATTCATTACGGGTGCCTTTCCTTACGCCTTTAACATACTAAAACCAGAGGGAGCTAGCTAATTCTTCATTTACATTGCAGCTTGCTCATTGGTCTATAACCTATAATATGAGACGTGGAGATAGTCAAGAAGAGAATGACATGTGGATGTGAGAATGTCATATTCATCGGTTGTCCTCTATTTTGTTTTTCTTTCTCTTTTTTTATCTTCTTCGGAGCTTTGAAATGAACTTACACGCAACTCACATCATGCTTTGTCCTCCAGAAAGCATCAAACGTCATTGCTATTGCCATGCATGTGTCTGTCAAGTGTTTGTACAGTTCCTTAAAATATGTCGATGAATGATAATTCTTTGTACGGACGCCAGATGGTTCTGTAATATGAATAACATTCCATGCTGCTAAAGATAGCCGTGCGCTGTATAATATTTTGTGTCAATATCATCGGCAGTATACATGGTGTTTTTGGTTTAACATTACTTCATTTGGTACTTTAATATCTACAATTTGGCCCCCGTGATAGTCATCTAGTACCAGCTCTTGTAGTTAGTAACAGATGAAGTAACCTATATAGTTATCTACTTCTAATATTCCCTCGAAATTTCTCTGCTCGTACGTTCTCAGTAAAAACCATTGTTGGCTTAAAGTACACTATTAAATGTTGTGGAAATGTATCAATATTTACAGCGTTGTCAAGTGGAGGGAAATTTCCAGGAAAACGGGAAAATTTGGGCCACATGAAAGGTGTGAGGGAAATAATACAAATAAAACTGAAAATTTTGTTGAATTTTTTGGGCACTATTTGTTTCGATTATTAGTAATTATAAAAGTAAACATAGCAGGTGGAAAATGTTTACAAAAATCTTGGCATTTTTAAAGGATTTTGAGGGAAATATTGCAACGGAAACCTGACAACCCTGGCGTGGAGAAGAAATATTACGACTGAAAATAAAATTTGGTGTTGACTATACAAAAAGGGCGGTAAACTAACAAAGTAACAGTAATGTCCAGTGTTTCGTGGATTGTTTACTTCATATTGTTAAGTAAATGACGTAATTTATGAATAAATTATACAGTTTTACTAAACTCAAGCTAAAGGGCTCAGTTACAACTGAAGAGGAGATAGGCAGCTAGGTTGGAATTTATTTCTTCGTGTATACAAGATAATCAAACATGAAATTTCAAAATTGTTTTCTTTCTTTCTGTGAGGGAAGTCTACCTTTTCTTTTGGAAAAATATCATTCATCATTACTACTGTTCTGCCAAAGAAGTGTGGCAGGTCCTTCCAGGTAAAATTAAACCCTCTCAATCATCCCGATCTTACTTCTTTTGACGTGGCGTAGAATTTTTCTTCGTTGCTGCTGTAGGCAAGTTGTATTTATCCTTCTTCCTCTTTTCTGCTCAGCCATATCTTCAATTGCAACCTTCAGTGTAGAATTTTAGCAATGTTCTAACCAGTTTCTTTTCGTCTTTTAATCATCTGAACTATTGTTCTTCTCGTTTACTCACTTCAGTGCTAACTCATTGCGAATCTTCTCCGTCTAGTTGTCTTATTCACTTCTCCATCCAGCTTCCTTTCATTACTCTGTTGTAAATTTCACATTTTCGATCTATTCTCTTAACTGCTTGATCCTTCGTAACAGAAGATATTTTCCTTATTAATGAATTATTTTTTTCGCCAATTGCTCTGAGTATGTAATTTGAAATAAGTTGTATTGTAAACTTCTTTCGATCAGCAGCAGAATTTCTGACGTATCAGGTCCTTTAATAGCATAGCGACAGCTATAGCTAACAATAAGGAACTTTATATTCCCGCAACGTCCGTCAATGTCATGAACATATCCTGAGCGCATATGTTGCCTCGCATAACAGTAATGTTATAATGGATTGCATAACATGTTAGGAAGTCAGTGCTCTATTGAAACAAAGTACCAGACCATATAGCCAGAGTTAATTGTTAATAGTTTTATGTCCCTATCATGGAACTATCGGAGGCTTGACGGTCGTTACCAGAATCGCAGCGTACACTTGCTTTTATTTTTTAAAATATTACTCTTTTCAAGTTCAGCATTTTAAAGGAAATAAAACATTGATCATTTCTGTAGCTGCTTTTAAGGATTAATATTATTATTTCAAACGGAGTACATGCTTCTTTGGTTGTGTGATTTTTTCTTTCAGGTCTTTATTTTTGTAAGAGGTTTTTTTTTCAGGTTTAATACCCATAATATTAAAAATAAGATAATCATGTACAGTGATGCTTCCTGTATGTTCTGAGCTCACTGATACAATAGTTGTTTTTTATTTTTTAATTATAAAAAATAAAAAATATATATACTGTTTAGATTACTTGTTCGCTTCAGCGTCTGTGTTCTCTCCGCCCGTCCTCTACGGAATGAAGTGTTTCGCTTTAATCCAGTAACGTAATTAAGTTCACATCACTAATGATAATTCCCTGTGAGACATTTAACTCGTTCTTGTGTAACATCTTCTCTAAACCTCTCCACCCCTCCACCTCTTCCGTAATCCCACCGTTCTCTCTCTCTCTGTCTGTCCCTCTCTTCTTTTTCTCTTACAACGACTGAACATGTACGCTTCACTGGCGAAATGAGGTAAAGAAAATTCACGGCACATTGCACCAAGCGATAGATATTCTGTTCTGTACTGTCTCTCCATTTTTTTAAACCTTTTGTGAAAAATGGAAAATAAAAAGTAATGGTTCTCTTGCTATAAATACAATTACTGTAAAATCTGTCGACCAGTTTGTTGGTTCTTGTCTTAATTTAACAATTAGTTTCGAATGTCGCCTTGCAATCAAACTTTGAAAAAAAAAATGTTTAAGGTCTTTAGGCAACTTTGGTTCAGGCCGAATGGATGATGATTTAAGAATTAGTGGAATTAAGAAAGTGAAAGGGAAACGCGAAAACCTCGAGAAACTCCACGCACACGGTGCTTGTCCACCACAAAGCCCTCATGACATGAGGAGGGATCGAACCGAGGACCCAACGCACGAGAGGTCAGCTCTCTACCACTGAGCCACTGTAGCCCTGCAATCAAGAGATAGTGACATACAACGTAGTAGTGGTTCGGGATCCACCTTAAACTGTAGGTCACATTCGTATGACTCCATTACCATCTGATAGAAGAGAAGTGTAAATCACCAATAGTTTGCCTGGCTCCAGAGTAAAAAAAAAATGCCTAAAATTAGAGCACTAATTTTATTAGAACATAAATGTAACGAAAATAATTAATGTTATGAAGATATACATTTTAAAATCGGACATACTTTATGTCCCTGTCATGAAGAGTCGTGATGGATGTTTAAACAATATTGTGCGTGCTAATTCAGACTTTTACCGTGAAACTTAAAAAAGATAAAAAACATTGAACATAAAAGTTCAGTTAAATATATATATATATATATATATATATATATATATATATATTATCTAATGAATTTTCTGGGGTTCATAGTCCAAATAATCATGGTTACATCAGTATTCGATTTGGCTTGGAATGTCTCTCATCCGACATAATCCTTATCTGAAACTTAAGGAATAATGATGTTCCTTGGTAAAAATAACTTCCAAAGACATGAATGTAAGGAAGGTAGCGATCAGGGCTTCTATTCAAGATACTATAACCCGGATTTGAGAACTCATGAAGTCAGAATGGTTTACATTAACAAGATCTGAACTCAGTCATATCTTCAGGGTTGATTTGAAATCAGCGCTACCTTTCTTTAGCAATGTTTTATTAAATTTTTGATACTCAAGTTGGATTTTATGGACAATTATACATTTTAATAAAGAGCTTATTTTAAACTTAACTGAAGATGTGATCGACAATTATAGTTTTTAATGTGCAATTTAATTTAAATTGAACATTTACAGGATTATGTGATAGACAAGTGACGTGAAGCCTTATGCGTCCGCTCTGTCAACAACTTTCAACTTAGGAACTACTATGGCTAGGAAAGTGGTTTCGGTGTCGTTGGAATGGTTTCACCGTAATTTGTTTCAAAGGAACATCGGTCAATAGATAGGATTCTCGCTGCTGAAGCCTGGCGGTAGCTTATATGCACATTACCCCGACTGGACTCTGCCTCACTTGTTTAATATAACAGTTTAAATTTAAGAGTTACTATAGAATCTACACAGCTTATTTTAAATTTAGCAGTTACTGATAGACGATTAATACTTTTAGTATAGCTTATTTTAAATCTGACAGTTAATATGGTTTTGTAATACCGCCGGGTTGGAGTTACTGGTCTTCCACCAGGCGCCTCCCCAGGTGGCGGATAGGGGAATGCCGACCAGATATGGTGGGTACCGGAAATATTCCGGGGCGGACCAAAACCAGTACTGCTGCCTTGCAGTTAGTAGAGGGATCTACAAAGGCTAGGGGAAGATAACCCCGAACAAAAATATCATGGTGAGGGGAAGCAGCATCACCATTACCACTCTGAGGCTGAAGATGAATGACATCGGCAAGGCTCAGAGATGGACAGAGGGCGACATCTTGAATGTCTACCTTTACTGCGAGGTCGTAGAGCTGACAACTCTACACCGCTAAAACATGTCAAGAAATAGTAACAGATGGTTTATGGATTCTCCTGGGGTAAAATATTCCGGAGGTAAACTAGTCCCTCATTCGGATCTCCGGGCTGGGACTGCTTCAGGGGGCTCTATGAACAGGATTAAGAAAGACCTTAGAATAGGAACGTGGAACGTACGAACATTATACCAAACGGGCGCTCTTCAGGTGGCGGTACACGAGACCGAAAAGTACGAGCTAGACATATTAGCGATACAAGAAGTTCGGTGGGAGGGTCAAGATAGTATCCCACAGGGCAAGTACACTTTCTACTACGGGGGAACACAGTCTCACGATTTCGGAACAGGGTTCCTCATTAAGAATAGTATCCTTCAGGCGGTTCAGAATATAGAGTTCGTAAACGAAAGACTATCGTACGTTACGATACATACTCAATGGGGTAACACGGTTTTATTAAACGTCTATGCTCCGACCGAGGTGGCTACTGATAACGACAAAGATATATTCTACGATGAGCTAGAAAGGTTGTTTGACCGATTACCGAAGTATAATTCGAAAATTGTGTTGGGTGATGTCAATGCAAAGGTAGGGAGGGAAGAAAAATATAGACCTACTATAGGCAAATACAGTCTTCACGAAAAGACCAACAACAATGGAGAAAGACTGATAACTTTCGCGATTTCGAAAAACTTACTGGTAAAGAGCACGTACTTTGAACACAAAGACATACACAAATACACGTGGGTATCTCCGGACGGCAAAACTCTCAACCAGATCGATCACGTATTAGTAGACAGACGAAGACACACCAACATAATGGACGTTAGGTCGTACAGAGGAGCGGAAGGTGACACCGACCATCAATTAGTGATCACAAAAGTAAGGGAAAAGTTATGCATCGCGAACAGAGAAAGCAAGGGATCAAAACAACTGAAATTCGAAGTGAAACTATTAAATAATCCGAGCATAAGAGCAGATTACCAACTCGAACTCTCAAATAGGTTCGAAATCCTAGCCGACTCGAGTAATAATAATGATGATATTAATAATGAAATTGATGTAAGTAAGATGTGGGAGGCAATTCGTGAAACAATTAAGAGCGCAGCGAAGGAACGCGTAGGTGAGAAGAAACAACAGAAAAACAAACCTTGGTTTGATGAAGAATGCATTAAACTTCATGAGGAACGAAAACAAGCAAGGCAACGATGGCTAAGTAATAAAAGCGAAGCAAATACCAACCACTACAGTAACGCGAAACGAAACGCCACACTAGGGTTCAGAAACAAAAAGCGAGAATATCTGACGCAGAAGATTCAGGAGATTGAGGAAAACGGGAAGACAAATAAAATACGAGATCTATACAAAGGGGTAAACTCGTTAAGAAAAGGTTACCAGCCGAGGTTAGGAATGATTAGAAATGAACGTGGAGATCTTCAGGCGGATCCGACTAAAATTGTCGATGTGTGGAAAAGTTATTTCGACAAACTTCTTAATGTACACAGCGGGGAACAAACAGAGGAATTTGAAATCCATACCGCAGAACCGTGGATTCCCGAACCTAGCGAGATCGAGATCGAAATGTCGGTTAAGAAATTGAAAAATTTCAAATCACCAGGAATAGACAATATTCCAGCCGAATTAATTAAAACAGGAGGAACGGCACTAACCAAGGAACTACATAAATTGATAAGTGCTATATGGAGAAAGGAGGAGCTCCCAAAGGAATGGAAAACATCAATAATTGTTCCGATTTACAAAAAAGGCGATAAGTCGGAATGCAATAATTACCGCGGAATCTCGTTACTTCCAACTTGTTACAAGGTATTAAGTAATATTCTGTTAACACGCCTAAATGTATACGTAGATGAAATAATTGGAGATCACCAATGTGGATTTAGAAGAAATAGATCCACGTTGGACCAGATTTTTGCTTTGAGACAAATTTTGGAGAAGAAATGGGAATACAATGGGACGGTTCATCAGCTATTCATTGATTTTAAGAAAGCATATGATTCTATCAAAAGGGAAAAGTTATACAGTATCCTGATACGATTTGGAATACCGAAAAAATTGGTCCAACTAGTGAAGATGTGTCTCAGCGACCCCATAAGCAGAGTACGGATAGGTAATAATATGTCAGATAGTTTCAAGATTCGCAACGGATTGAAACAAGGCGATGCCTTGTCACCACTACTGTTTAACTTCGCGTTAGAATATGCGATTTTAAAAATTAAAGGGGACAAAAAGGGACTATCATTGAATGGTTTGAATCAACTGTTTGTATACGCGGATGATGTAGATTTAATAGGGGACGATATAGATGCACTACAAAGCAACACCGATGTCTTAGTAGAAGCGTGCGATGAGATAGGTCTACAGGTAAACATAGATAAAACAAAATACATGGTAACAAGCCGAAGCACAGGGAATGAAGGAATTAAAAACATAAGAATTAGGGATGAGGTCATAGAGAAAGTAAACAAATTTAAATACTTGGGAGCATACGTAACAAGCAAAAATGAGGTCACGGAAGAAATAAAAAGTCGCTTAGTATCGGGGAACGCATGTTTCTACTCAGTCCAAAAACTTCTAGCATAGCGATTAATATCAAGGAAATTGAAATTAAAAATATACAGAACGGTTATTCTGCCGGTAATTCTCTACGGTTGCGAAAGTTGGAGTACGACCCTAGCAGATGAACATAAATTACGTGTATTTGAAAATAAGGTTTTGAGAAAGATATATGGGCCAAAACGGGACGAGATGACTGGAGAGTGGAGGAGACTGCATAATGAAGAACTCCACGGACTGTACGATTCACCAGATGTTGTAAAAATAATGAAATCGAGACGACTAAGGTGGGCAGGGCATGTAGCTCGGATGGGGGAAAAACGAAGATTGTATTCAATCCTGGTTGGAAGGCCCGATGGAAAGAGGGCATTGGGAAGACCGAGACGTCGTTGGGAGGACAATATTAGAAGAGATCTTCGAGAAGTAAGTGTTCGTGATGAAAACTGGCTTGATACTGCCCAGGATAGAATCCAATGGCGAACGTTTGTTACTGCGGCGATGAACTTGCGAGTTCCATAAGCCATAGAGTTAGTTAGTTAGTTAGTTAGTAAATGATATAACTAAATGCTATTTAATCTGTTTGGAATAGAACTCACTACAATATTTTTTTCAATAGGTTCTGGAACGGTACAGAACTCCATTAGCCATTAAGATAAGTGAATTTTGAAATAAAATTTATTGTGTGCAATCACTGCCTGAAAGTATTACGGTAAGCGACGCCCATGTTGCGCAAAGAAAAAGAAACATCAAAAATAGATCTACATGACTCACTGAATAGCATTCTAGCCTACTTTGATGACGAGTTTTGATTGTCACCAAGGAATTCAAAAATCGTGAAGAATTTATAATAACATTGTTTTTAGTTCTTATCTGCCATCTATGTTTTGCTTGCTCTTTCTGTTTGAACACATTTCTGGTGGTCGTCATGACAACGAAGATATTCCACATAGCATGTAAGCTTATGTCAAGCTTGATATTGAGTTGATGTTTGACTGTGTGGCTACAATTAATATAACAAACTTGATTCAAGTTTAAAATTGATTGTACTAAGTTTAGTTTATATTGTAAGTTTGATTCAAGCTGAACGTAGACAGTTGTGTTTAAATATTTGGCCGATTGTCTCATGGCAGGCCTATTTCACGATATAGTAAGCTTGTCGGGTGCCACTAGTAAGTATGATTCAAGTTTGATTTGAGCTTTTGACTTGCCATGATAAGTTTGACGCAAGTTTATACACTTGATGTAGCAAGCTTGCAATAAATCTTCACCAAGCTTACCCTACTATCAGGGAACATGACGTCAATGGTGCAAAGCGAGTTAATGTGAAGATATTTCGAGAATTCACAATACGTGATGACGTTCGGACTCCAATGACGTGAAAGAAAAAAGGTTCTAGTGTCAAGAACAGAGGAACAATTTCGCAACCTTTAATTACAGTTGTAATGCACTCTTCTATTTCTTTTAATTGATCTTCTTTCTTACTTCCTTTCTCTCCTGCTTTAACTCTCTGTTTCAGTATCTCATGGTCTTTGTCGGAGGTCTCTTGTGCGCACGGGAGGACAGGGGAGAGGAACGAAAACGTTTTCGATTGGCTACTTTTGTGGGGGGGTTCCTTTTGTCTTTGTCACTTTAGAGAATTGCTCTTTGAGAGAGCTCAAACGTTGATCATCCTACCTACTACTTTTAATACTCCCTCCCATTCCTCGAACCCCATTGCTGCCTGCCACTGTGGCTGTCCGACCTCAGGAATTCTTTTTGTCTTCTCCTGAGGAAGCGAAAACCCTTTCAAGAAAATTGGACAAATTGTCTAAATTCTTTTGTTTGACACTTCTCTCTCTCTCTCTCTCTCTCTCTCTTTCTTTCTGTCTCTCGTTCTCCTTGTGTGTGCGTGTGTGTGTGTGTGATTCTCACTGTGTCTTTGTCTCCTGTCCTTTTGTTCATCCTCTTACTTTATATATGCTTTGTGTGTGTTCCTCTTTTATTCGCTCTCTCGTGCCCATATATTTACATATTGATGGAATCGATTTCATCTGAGTCCTCCTCTAAACCTCTTTTATTTATTTACAATTCGTATTATTTTTATTTTGTTCTATTTCTGTATCCTTTTATTTCTTTTTCCTTTTCCTCTTCCTTCTGACTAAGCGTTAGTCTATTCTTGTTTTTAATTCAAGAGCTTCTTTTTATTCACGATTGGATTTTAAGAGCTTCTATATTGTAATATTGTCCCTCTGTCTCCTTCTGACGTCACTTTCGCGCTTTTTTTTTTTTTAACGAAGTTCATTGCGTGTGGATCAGTGATGTCAGGTTCCTTCAAAATCCTGAAAAATTTCTTGAATTCTAAGTTTTATTTAAAAAATAGTGGATTTTTTTAAAGAAAAAAAATGTGCCAAAAAGATGAAACAAAATTTTCCGATTTCCCCCCCCCCCCCTTTCACCTTTTCTTGAACCGGATTTTCCCGTTTTCCGGGAAATTTCCCTCCACCTGACAATACTAATGTGGATATTATTTTAATTTCTTGTTAAAAATTTCGTGTTGTTGAGCTATCTTAGCAAAAAAATGACTTCGACCCATCACGATTACGAAAGCTATTAGGTTTCTACACTCTCGAGACGTCCGTTCTTCAGTTGGAATTCGACAGAACTTGATACCGAGCTCTCGTACCTCAACTAGTAAAGAATGGGGTTCGTATTCAGGATGTTCTGGCTTCGAATTCAGTGATAGCCCATTATGATTATGGCTTTTTTCAGACTTCGATCTCAGGCTAATGCCGGAATGGTACCTCTAATCTAGGCCGTCGCTCTCTTCCGTATCACATTCCTCTACTTTATTTTATTCCGTCCTGCGTCAAAGATACATAAAGGCCATGAATACAAATGAGCTAAATTCTACAGGGTGTCGGAAAAGTTTTCGTACCCCTAGGTTTGAATATTACAGAGAGCAATATCAGTGTAATTTTAGTTTATTTATTTATTTAGCACGTACTATAGTTGAGTACTGACATATACGAACTATGTATCCAGTGAATCTGTATGTGCTCCATCGTGATGTACACGGAGATGTATGCGTTTCCATGTCCTCTTTGACATATTGTTGGGTATCTGAGGAGTTATCTTTCGTAAGGTTTCCTCCACTCTTTCGCGCAATTCTTCAATTGTCGTGTACCGACGTTGGGAGCCACGTGACTTGAATATTCTCTACAATGAGTTGTATGATGTTGAAAGGTCCGGGCTTCATGGTGACTGGAGATGTTGGGAAACCACGCCCAATCCAGCGGCCTGAAAAAATTGTTCATCAAGGAAATCACGCACCTGAAAAGGAGAAACGAGCTTACGTCCCGTCCTTCTGTACCGACACACAATCCAAGATTCTCTTCTCTCGCAGCTGAGATGTTAACCACAACATGTGTGAATAAGAATGTTCATTCACACATTCTAAAACAAAATGGTCCGAACAAGCATCAGGATGTCATCCCGGCCTATGTCATAACATGAGGTGAGTTTCGTTCCACTTCTTGCACATAACGAGGATCTTCCTTAGACCACCCTGAGTGAACTGCGATGCATCGCACATTCATCTGAAAATATCATTAGCGAGCGAGACACAGCATTTGCACATTGTGTTAACAAAGCATGGTAGGCTGAAACACGCTGTTCCATGTCGTTATCAGAAAGTTCATTCCCAAACATAGGTCTAAATGCTTTCATGTGCAAATGTTTTCTAATGTGGTCATGCATGTTGAAGACGGTTTATTCAGTTCAGCATCTCATTTGCGAAACGATTTAGTTGGAGACATCGCAACTGACGGCAGCACATGTTCCACAAGTGTTCTTACGTCCTCTACGCGGCCTGTCTTTCACACATCCTGAAGCAAGCGCACGTTTCTCACAAACAAACAGAGTTGCTTTACGAGGTAGGGCCTTGTCAAAGTGATCTCTGAACGCAGTCATTATCTGTGTCATTATTTGCTCTGTGTGTGGTCGTTCGTCTACCCACACATGCCACTCACCGTTGCTCAACTGTGTAACTGCGACCACTCACATCAGCCATGGCTTCACAAATGGAATGCTCCACGTTGGGATACTAGACAGTGCCTGAAAGCAAGCATACCAGACAGTGCTGTCTGTGAGCATGAACACAGTGTTACCAATACCACAACTAAAATTACTCTGACAACGTTCTCTGTGATAATCAAACCCAGGGGTACGGTGACTTCTTGGACATCCTATAGATTCTTGGCCGTTCTGGACTAATACCTTAGGTTACACGACCACCGCGACCTGCTTTTATTTGTTGTTCCTCAAAAGTACTATCTCAACATTATCAATGTATCAATTTATTTGCTGCGAAGCATTCGTGACGTATATGAACAATGGTGACACACGGGAAAGCGTTTTAAATTGTTAGCTCTTGTTTCGATTGTAGCTCAGTTGATAGAGCGTTGGATTTCCATTCGGAAGTTTTGGAGTTAGCGCCCAGTGATCGTACATCCTTAATGAGGATTTCCTTGATTTCCGTCGGTTGCGCCAGAGAAATGCTGGGATAAAACCTTTGTTATTATTGCTTTTATTATTAATGTTCTTCATCTAGTATGTAGAATTGTCTCTGAGCTGACAAGTGAACCTATCGATGCTTCAAACTGCTCTTTTTGACCAAACTTGGCGTAGGAGTGAGTGAGATACATCATTGCACATACGACACTACTTATGGGATAAGCCGATATAAATCAAATCATTCAATGGTACCCACACTATCTACTGAATTTTGCCGACCTTTCACTACAGACTTCCACCATGTGTTTTCTGTTTCATCATAACACAATTCGCGAAAATACAATGTCACAAAATATATACTATTATATTCTACGATGTAATATGAATCACACACACACACATATGTAGATGAATATCTAGGATTATAACATATCGTCTACATATCACAGTCACTTCCTAAAACTTTTTAGTTAACTACACGACTTTATTACAAGTAAAATATTTCAACTGTTATTGAGGATATTCGTTAAAATAATAGTCTCACTTGGAATGCAATGTACAGTCAGCTCCAAAAATAATGTACCCAGTCGTAAAATTTCTTTACCGAATAACTTTGGATTGGAGTACAGTTTCCTGAAACTTACACAAAATCACATTCACTTTAAGTTACAGGAAACCGTACTCTAATCAGTCTATTAATTCCAGAGTTATTTGGAGAATAAATTTTACGACTGGGTACACTTTTGTTTGCACTGACTGTACTGTTCAATGTTCCTCTAGGTCTAGTAACTTAGTATGGAAGTATTTCATAATGTGAAATTTCTTTTATATGTGGAGAGTTAGACTGATTTATAACTTTGTCTTGTTCCAGGTAAGTGTTGAATCAATGGATCAATTTGTGTCTTCAGGGGATTTCTGAAAATTCCATAGTACGTAAGTAGATATTTTGTTTTTGTGTATTTTGACTTTTTTACAGTGTTGCGAGGTCCTTGAAAACCAACTTCAGTATCGTAGTGGTAAAAGGATCCTGCACAAATCTTATGAGAAATGACTCCCGGTCAAATCGCTTGAAATTTTAATATATTGTAGAATGTAAAAAAAAAAGTGATCAAAAGACTCCATGTGCGCAAAGTCGAGAAATCAATAATTTTAGTGTTACGAGCAAAAATATATGCTAAAATGGTGAACACTGGAAGGTCTTTTTGCCTGAGATTTCGTAAGAGATCTTACTGTAGGCGTTTACCAAATTTACATAGCTCCATCTTCCATACAAGACAAACTGCAGAGAGAAGAGGATGGAGAAGTGCGTGGAGCTAGAAATATTACAAAACTCAGAAAAAAGTACCGCAACCAGAATTCATAAGAGATTCTCTTGATCCCATATTGCTGCAAAGTACCAATTATAAATTGCATATCGACCAACTAATGTAGATGCAAATGCAGATGGTTATAAAGATCACGATGAAGAGGATACTCTAATAGACGGAAAGTAAAATAAAATAAAATGGAAAGAAGAAACCTAGATTATGAATGTAGCCAGTGATAATATATCAAAACTGTGTTAGTCTGAATCACTCTCACACTCACAAGCGCACACATCAAAACAATCTGATTGTCCGTCCCTTTCTGACAACAACAGTGATACCACACATGACAAAAGTTGCATGTAATCCATTTTGCACCATTTTTAAAGTTAACGTCGTCATTGTAACTTCCACTACACGTTCCACAGTCGTGATCATCTTTATTGGTTTTTCTTTAGCCTTTATTTATTTATTTATTTATTTATCCTTCTACACTACAATGTTGGTAACACTGATTTTGGACTGATATGTATGTAATAATTATACAATATTAATTTTGAAACAACAGTCAACTACATTTAATGCTCATACCACGCGTTTAATTTTCTATCAAAGGATTCAGCTCACATAATTTTTGTCTAATCTTTATACACATTTCAAATCATGTAAAAAAACACACACACACAAAGGAAACTCAGAATTTACGTGCAATATGTAAGGGTTGGTAGCACTGACCAAGCAATATGACCAGGAGGCGTTCTTTCTACACGTGTCTACAGATAATTGGCTGGCTTCAATAGACGCAAAGTTCAAGTTTCTAAGCGTGTTTTACATTTTACAATAAATCTACAGCTAATACTTGACAAACTCGATATAAAATTATTATAGTTTATTTTCTTACCTTTTCACTGTAAACCTTTTAAAACAAGCAGCTGAAGTCAGAGCAACGCGTTCCCTGTCTCAGAATGATGATGCTCAGTGGTGCTGGCATCTAGTAGTCGAACGTCAACAGTTTACTTCTTCAGGTAAACCTGTGACAAGCTTCGTAAAAAAATATCACGAGATTACTTGTATCACGAATATACCAGAGTTTACCCTATACCGAAATACTGTTCCATTTTCAAAAAGAAGTATTCACGGTTTTGACAAAAACCGCATAGGTGATTATGAACATCAATAAAAATGATTGCACTATGCAGGTTTTGTGGTATTTTAAAATCCTGTTTGTGTCTTTTAAGAATTTTTTCAACACATGAACTATTTATTTCTATAAGTCATATTATGGACTATACATCAATTATACTTAATTCATCTCAATCAGATGTTCCGTTCAATACTTGTTAGGTAGTCATTTTTCTGAAAAACTTTCCACTGATGAAGTACTTTTATGGCTTTTTTTTAAGTAAGCACGTACAAATTCATATTCCATCGCGTAAGAGAACACGAATTGTAACAAGTTTACTTTGGTATTATCAATAAAAAATTGGAAAAAAGTTAAGATAAACATTATAATTGAATCAGTCAAAGATCTCACAGTGTTTACCATTTTAGCATATATTTTTTGCTGTTAACTCTGAAATTATTGATTTCTCGACTCTTTTGCTCAATTGGCTTCGTTCTACAATATACTAAAATTTCAAGCAGTTTGACCGAGAGCTATTTATCATAAGATTTGTGCGGGGTCCTTTCTAGTTTTCATCCATTTCTGCGCCAAATTAAAAACGTTACTTGGAACAAATCCAGTTTAGAGTAAGCACCGTCTATCTTATCATTCATTACCTAAGCATAGTTTAAAGTAATATAAAAAAACAACAACTTGAAAACTCTCTGCTAAGCAAACGTAAAGAAATCGAAGCCAAACTGGAAAAACTATCGATGCCCATTCTTTTTATCATATTTAATCAAACTATTAAAAAATAGACATGGTATCTATTTTCAAATTAAGGAAAATGTGGCGAAACTTGTTCGTGAAAATAACTTATCAGCATAAGATGATCGATTGACGGATACTGTATGTAAAACTTTACTCTCAAACATGTTTCTTTTTTTTTTTTCATGGAAAACACACACTCACTCTCTCTCTCTGCATTGGTATTGGAATGAGGCAGACGCGAAACAAATTTTGTCAATAACGTTAACTTCTTAAACTTAATATGGTCACTGACAAATATTTCAGCTTTGAAATTTGACTCCAAGACTTTTTTTTTCATTCTCGTAATCAACGTCAATTAAATGAGGTAATTGACAACGCTCTAACGCTAGAATGTTCATATCAAGTAGCTCTTCAAACTGTTCTGCTAATACGTAAGTCAGGTAAAATGTCCCTTCCTTTGATTTCGAAGGAAGAAATGTCAGGATCAAAAAAAAAACTTGGATAAAAATTGAAACCAAACTATACTTTGCCTCCAAATTCTCCTCAGCTTGCCGTTTCGGTCTAAAAATTCACTTTCTCCTCAGAGGTTAATGACAAAAGGGGAATTCCCCGCCATCTGGTGATATACGTTATTGCATTTCTGTCACATAACTAATGTTTAATACATGTTTCCAGTGATCCTACTGGTTTGTTTATCCAGTGTTTTGAAATTGGGAGATCGTGTCGTTGTTTAAGGACGGGACCTCATATTAAGGAGAAATCCAAACCACCTATGTATGTATCGTGTTCTGTGGTTATGGTCATGTGCTCTGGATTGGACTGTGTTTTTTCTAGGGATTTTACTACGTAAATGCCTGTATTGTATTTTAGGCTGAACGCTAGTTTCTCTATCCTTATCCCCGGAAGTGCTTACCGAGGGGCGTCATCCCTCAGATCTTGTGACGGGCTTAGACAAATACTTGCCTCCGCAGTCCTTACTATTCATTTTCAGATTCATAGTAAATGGCTGATGTGTATACTTTTCAAAGTCCGATAGGTGACGTAATAAGAAAATATTGATCAATACGTTTGTTACGTGTATTAGTCGATGTTCCAAGTCACTTTGAACTTAGTAAAAAAAATTGTCCATGGGCCATTTTTATGAGCGTGAGTGTACTTTAGTGTCTTGTTCGGAGTATTAATATAAGAATCGTACCAAATTGTATACTAAAATGCATTTCTCTTCAGAAATCAAACGAACATTTCAAATTATAAAACCAGTATTAAATAAGTTACAAAAATATTGTCAATTTACTAATGACAATAGTATGAAAAACTAATTATTGTTTCTTTAAATGTAAATACCATTGAGAAACAAAAAATGGAATTTTTAATAAAAGTAATTTCCACTTGAAAATAATCTACGTCACAGCACTATCAACGCCCTAAACGTACCATTTAACTCTTCTACATTCAAGGATTAGAATAGAAATACAAAAAGCACTGAACTGCTGAACAAGACTATATTATTCGTAAAAAATAAATTACATGTAACGTTTCGACCTTCTAGCCAAGATCCTCATCAGACATACACTGAGTCTGTACAAACCTTAACGTAATCCATGGCCCGCAGGGCCACTTAAAATGGACTTCTGACCATTCGGCCACTTTCTTCCTTTGATAATCATTTTATGAATTTTTTTACATAGAAAAATATCTAAGTTTGAAGTTTTCGGATCGGACCCGCACCCGGACCCATTAGCACCCCCACCGCAAACGCCAGTTCCTCCACCAGATAAAGTCTGTAACATCAATAGAAGAGATGTTATATAATGTGCCCCGTCCGGTAATTGTCTAGCCTGGAAGTGGACAAAATTATCATATTCAATTTCAATAAGGATTTGATTATTATATCTAATTCTGAATAAACTATCTTAAATTAATTTATATGAAATATACAAACTTAAATTTAGAAATAAAACTATCTAAAATAATTTATTTGTTTAAGTCATCCTGACAGTAAGATGTTTAGGATAAGAAATGTATGGTAAGTGACCGTTCGTGAAATCGTCAAGCCATAAAAGAGTTCTTCCTTTTAGTGCTATTATGCTGAGTTTGAAAGCATTTTATGTAGTACTCATCGCATCCTGTACGTGTATTTATTTGAAAGTTCCTGTAATCCAAGTTCTTAGTATGTCCCCTGTGTTGCTACTTTATCATTTGAAGAAGTTCCTGATATGTGATGTTGTGTCTTTTTATTTCTGTATTCATTTGTTTTGGGAGATTTAGGTTAGCAAATTTTTTGTTTTTGTTAGATTCGATATACCGTTTTTTATTATTACTGATGTGTTCTGCAATCGGTGGAAATTGTATGTTGTTATACAGAGTCTGTCTCTCCTCTTTCCATTTCCTTTGTGTGAGTCGTATCCAATATCTCTCGAATTTCTCAATGTAATTGATGTCAGTTTTAGAATGATAAAGTTCGTTTCCGTATAGAAGAGTTGGCCTAAGAATTGAGAGGTATATTCTTTTCTTTATATTTTGAGAAACGTTCGATAACAGTAATGACTTTAACGCCGAGAAAACTTGTAACGCTTTTTTCCTGCGCTCAGCAATATGCTTTTTGAAGTCCAATCTCTGGTCCAATGTAACTCCCAAATACTTAGAATTTGTGGTTGGTTTAATTTTAGCTTTTCCAATTTTGATAAATTTCCTTTTGTCGGCCTTTGTCCCCCGCCCCGTTGGATAAAAATAGTGAACTGAGTCTTGCCTTCATTTAGAACTAGTTTCCAAGTTTTGCACCATCTAATAAATTTGTTAGTTATACCCTTTAATTTTGAAATTATTGATTTGGACGACAAGGCAGAGGTCCAATAAGCAGTGTCGTCCGCAAACAGACCCAAATTTGTTAAATTTTGAGGAGAAGAGGGAGTGTCATTCACATAAATTGAATACAAAATAGGACTCAAAGCAGCTCCCTGAGGGACACCCTTCTTTATTTCAATTTCGGCTGAAAATTCTTCCTGCGATCTTATCTTAGTCGTGCGTTTAGTTAGAAATTGAATGATCCATCTTATGATGGTAGTTGGTATGTTCATCGCGTATAATTTATAAATTAGACCCGAATGCCAGACAGTATCAAAAGCCGCCGTAAGGTCCATGAATACAGCCCCCGCCCTCCAACCTTTATTCTGAGCCAATTGAATATCAGTGATTATCCTCATTAACTGGTCGATAGTTGATACCTTGTTTCTAAAGCCTGCCTGAAATTTAGTTATAAGATCCACAGATTCCAAATATTGATTGAGCCGTCTTGCAATTATAGTTTCACATATTTTGGCAATTGTGTTTGTGAGAGTTATGGGCCTATAATTTGATGATGTAAATCTACTTTTGTTTGGCTTTGGGATAAAAATCGTGTATGCTGTCTTCCAATTTTGAGGTAAGTATCCTAATTTTAGAGAAGCGTTGAAAAGATTAGTGAGAATTTTGATTAATAAAGGTGGACTTCTTTGTAAGGCTATATACGGAATACCGTCCGGCCCTGGAGCAGTATTTCTCTTTTTCTTTAGGATCTTTAGGATTTCATCTGCAGTTATTTCAGCCAGAAGTGTTTGGGTGGCCTCTGATGGATTGTCCTCTTTGTCTTGATCTATAATGTCCTGATGATGGTTAGTAATTTTTCGAATTTTTCCAGCAGTGCTCTGTACCTCCTTTTGAATCCTTTCCGTATTCCTTGTAGTATCATCTCCTATCCTTTCTTTAAATTTAGTGTGAAATAGATTGATAAATTCCATGTTAGATTTGATAGCCGTATTGTCCAACTTGCTAGGTAATGAGTGCCCGCCCTTTCTCCCTCTGTATGTTGTAATAGCTTTCCAGAAACTCTTTGGGTTCTTATAGAAGTTCTCTGTCAATTTTGAAATGAAATTATTGACCTTTTGTTCTCTAAATTTAGCAATTTTCTGTTTAATTTCCTTCGTGTACAAAAATTACACACATATAAATACAAGCCCAATAGTCTACCTGCTCCCTCATTGGCCGAAAGAAGCAGCCAATCAGAGACGCCCAATCAAGCAGCCTCCCCATTGGCTGGAACAATCAGTCAATCAGAGACGCCATAAAACATCCCATGTTAACAAAAAGAGAATCAACATGAAGCAAACTTAGAGCCCCCTAACACCTCAATTAACATACATATTTCTGTGTTTGTCAACAATAATCTTCCATTCTTTATTAATGCTAAAACCTTTGGTCCAGTTCATTAAGTTCTTATCTTCTTTTTCTATCCACGAGGCCTCCTTCCATTTTCTAGGCCACATACTATCTTCATGTTCTAACACAATCACTTTTTCCCAGTCCACATTATGTTCTTTTTCTTTTACATGTTTGAATATAGCATTACTCTCTCTACCATATTTCACATCGCTTTTATGTTGTTTAATTCTTTCTTTCAACAATTTACCCGTCTCTCCAATATACTTCATATCACAATCCTCACAGTTAATACAATAAATGACACCTTTCTGTTCCTTCTTCCCTTTATCCTTTCCTTTACTTCGGACCAAATCCAACAACTTTCTACTGCCTTTTCTGTACACTCTTACACCCTGCTTTCTTAATATCTTTTTAATAATCTCTGTGTCCTCTCCTAACCCTATAATGCCTTTCCATACCACCTCTTTTCCTTCCTCCTCTCCTTCCCTTCCTATAGAAACCACAGATGCCTTTAAGATATCCCTTTTACTATACCCATTCTCATACAGCTGTTCCTTAAAAACGTTTACATTCTTTTCTACATTTTTGCTACAAATCCTACTAATTCTTGTCAACATATTTCTTATAAAATTTGCTTTGGTGCTTTAATCCACATTACTTTTCTTATTACAAT
The DNA here is from genome assembly GCA_022664845.1 of Lepisma saccharinum. Lineage (NCBI taxonomy): Eukaryota > Metazoa > Arthropoda > Insecta > Zygentoma > Lepismatidae > Lepisma > Lepisma saccharinum. The sequence continues at coordinate 31,648 of JAGDQP010009736.1, read as the reverse complement.
AAATACCAGCATTGCATTCTTTTTGATACCATTGAGTTTTAATTCTCCTCCCTTCTTTACTCATTAATATATCAAGATAACATAAGCTACCTCCCTTCTCTATCTCCAGCTCTAACTCTATCCCTTTTTCTTTATCCTCAATGCCTTCTACAAACTCTATCAATTCTTCTTTAGAGCCTTCCCATATCCCAAAACAATCATCAACGTATCTACATAAATACTTAATCTTCCCTTTTCCCTTCTCTACCACCTTCCTCTCCCATACATTCATAATGATATCAGATAACACAGGACTAATCTTAGACCCTATACTTAAACCTTCCTTAATTCTATATATGTCATTCTTCACTTTGCAAAAACCAAAATCCCAAAATAAGTTGAGAGCTTTCCTAACTTTCTCCCATTTCCAACCTTTCACCCCTTCTTCCCCCATGGCACCCTTAACAATATCAAGTATAGCAGCCCTCTTTAAACTTGGAAACATAGCTTTAACATCCAAACTAAATAAAATACACTCATTTTCAATTACAACTTTACTTGTGTAGTCAATTACCTCTCTATAATCTTTCACTGCCAATGTTTCTTGTCTGTCTCTAACACTGTTTTCAATTCACTTTCCAATGGTTCAAAATAATTGTTCTTACAATCCATCACTGGTCTTAACTTCACTTCCTTTTTGTGTATTTTTGGAAAACCTTTTAACACCGGCACTCTTCCATCTTCATTTAACCACTTCTTTAGCCCCTTCTTCTTACTTACTTCCTTTATCTCTTGTATGATCTCTTCTTTCTTATTGCAAGACGTGCAACTATGTTTTGTTGTCAATAGAAATACGTGAATAAATATTTTTCGATTTCTCAAACTTTTAGATGTAAAGGCATGAATTTCATCCTACGTGTATTTTCTTAACAAAACATTTTTCAATCGTTATTTGTTACTCTAGGAACTATATAGTAAGCTAATATATTGCAAGTAACTATGAAATATATGTCATAAAATATGTAGTTATGTTTGATGGAACTTTTGTGTAGTGTGAAGTTATGTTTATGTGCATACGAGTGTGAATAAACCAACATCCGTGTATTTAACTTTATAGATTGCATAAAGAAAATTCTCAATCATAAAGATCCTAGTATGATGTATAAACCAAGAGAGACCGATAGAGAGACGTAAACATATTTGTCCATTATCTGTTTACATACTTACTTCACCCCCAATTTCACTTGTATGATACCTTTAACGATATTTTGTTTATTTAGTGAACTGATCAATATTGTTCAATAAAATTTACGACTAGTATAAAAATAATATATAAACAATACTGAGGTTTAGCGGCACCTACTCGCAAATTGAGTAAGCATGGTTCTTGTGCTTGAATGTATTTTGTTTCATACATATTTTTTTTTCTTCTAATTTCTTGGTTTAGATCCGTTAGATTGGGTTAACTGACGTTAGTTTAAGATAGTTAAAAAAAAGATGGTCTATATAAATCTCAACAAGCCAATGTATCTTATGTTATGCGTTAAGCAACTAGTCATAGGAGGATGAATATCGGAATGGTATCTGGAATACATCCCCCGGTCATTCCCATCCCTTCCTCCAAAAACGATGTACTCGTCGAGTAACGTATAGTATGCTTCTGACTTGTTACATAATACGGCTACACATGGCTATACGGACAACGAATGTAAAAGGAAGTGAAAGTATAAAGAGCAAGTCAGGAAGTAAACAAAAAGGAAAGGGAAATAGTAGGGAAGAAGGAAAAGGGAAAGAGAAAAAAACAAAAAGGGAGAAATAATGAACAGAAAGTAAAGAAACAAAAAGAAAATGAAAAGAAAGGTAAAAAAGAGAAAAGGAAGAATGATTAAAATAAAAATAAAAAACAAGAAAGAGAAAGAAGGAGCTAAGAGAAAGATGAGAAAGAAAGTACAAGAGAAATGAAAATAAATAATACGAGAAAAAGAACGAGAAAAAAATAAAGCATAAAGAGAGGAAGAAATGTAAAAGGCGAAAGGTGTCAGAAAGAGGAAAAGAAAGACTAGGAAAGAAAAGGAAGAAAGAGTAAGTTAAAAATCAACAAACTGTGAAAGTACGATAAGAAAGAGAGAAAGAAAAGGAAAGGAATAAGTAAATAAAGCGTAAAGAGCGAACAAGAAAGTAAGAAAAGAGCTAGAGAAAGAAGAAAGAGAGTAAAAAGACAAAATAAGTAACAACGAAGAAAAAGAAGAGAGGAAAAGCGAGAGAAAGAAAAAGGAAGAAGTTATAAGAAACAAACAAAATGACAAAATAAAAGCTAGAGATATAAGAGAGAGTGAGAGAGAGAGAGAATAAAAGAAAGAAAGTAAGAAAGAGTACGAAAAATGAAAGAAACAAACAAACAAACTAAAGGCGAGAGAAGAAAAAAAGAGTAACAAGGAATAAAGAAAGGAAAAGGAAGAAATTTAGAATAAGAATGGAAACAAAACGATAAGAAGATAGAGTAAGAAAAATGAAGAAAGAAAACGAACAGATAAAGAAAGGAAGAAGAAAAGCACGAGATAAACAAAGAAAGATAAAAATCAAATGGAGTAAGAAATAATAAAAGAAAGAAATAAAGCAAGGGAAAGAAAAACTAAGAAAGAAAAAGAAGAAATAGAAAAAAACAAGAAAGAAACAGACATAAAGCAAGAGAAAGAATTCACTAAGAATCAAACAAAGAAACAAACAAACAAAAGGTGAGAAGGAAAATAGAGAAAGAAAAGAGGAGGAAAGAAAAGCGAAAGAAAATAAAAGAGATGAAAGAAACGTTAATGACAACATAGAGAATATAAAGAAAATATAGAAACAAAGGAGAAGCCATGAAGAAATGAAAAACAAGTGAGACTGAACTGTGCACAGAAGCTACCGCCAGGCGTCAGCAGCAGGCATCCTATTTTTAAGATCAATGCTGGGTTCAAAAAATTGCAGCGAGACCTTTCCAACGACATCTCAACCACCTCCCTAGTCCTAATAGTTCCAAAGTTGTTAATCCCCCCACGAAACTCAGGAACCGTCCCTGAAAACTGGATGAATGATACTGGTTTGAACTTGTCTTGCCGAGACCTTTTCAACGACACTTCAGCCACTTTCTTAACCCCAGTAATTCCAAAGCTGAAAATGCTCCCTCGAAACCCAGGAACTGACCCTGCAATCTGGATGAATTGATATGGATTTGAACTCGTCTTGGCGAGACCTTTCCAAGGATGCCTCAAGTACCTTCCTAGCCCTAGTAGTTTCTGACTTCAAAGTTGCTGACAGACGGACAAAGTGGACGCATAAGGCTTCTCAGCACTTACTGTTGAAGTCTAAAAGGGAGAAATGAGGTTGAATAAAGAAACCGATAGAAGTAGTGGAAGAAAGAAAAAATGGAATACAGGCAGACTGAAGAATATTCAAGAAGGATATGGAAAGCCTGACATAAACAAAACTCAAATATCTTACTTCGATTAACTTAACGGGACAAAAATATTTTATTCACCATGGCAAGATTCATAAAATTGTTTATTTGTAATTTAAATGCAAATTTTTGTCATGCTTTTAATTTAAAAGGAGAAGACAAAAATATCTCATACAAGATAAAAATAGGAAACAGTAATACTCTTCATTGTGAAATCTTGGAGAATAACAAAATTAGAGGCACGCCTGCATTGCAGCTGTCTTGAGTATACATTTTATTAGGAGAAAGAAATCGTCCCTGTTCTTGTCACGGGTATATACGAGAAACACAAGAAGAGAGGATATGAAACACAGGAAAGGAAAACGAAGAAAGAATGAGACACAGAGAGATCAACGTCAAAACTAGGATTTTGGAGTTCCCCAGATCTTGTGCAGGAATTACGCTCTTAGTCCCAAGAGAGAGCGCGCGTCGAGGAATCTTCAGACGTTGAATCGAAAGAGAGAGAGAGAATTTCTGACAAACATTTTCCTCTGTAGAACCTACTTGTATATGTTTGTTTCTCTTAAGACCTCTTCTGTGTCACAGGTAAAGCAGAACGCATCAAAGAGAAGCTGTATTATTGTGTCCCATGGTAGACATCTCCACCCAAAACATTATTAAGGAAGAAAAAACCGCATGCAACATATCTAACATTTTGCTAACGTAAAAATTTCTTCATCATTCTGTCTTATAGTGATGATCTTGTCAATAAACTTGAGAGGATGACGTGTGGGGCTTCACTAGTATTAAAGTCTATATCGCGTTTCCCTGCAATTCCTCTCACTGCTATTTTACGTACTAGGAAGCAGTGTCGAGTCGCTTCGCTGCCATCTGCGTGTCGTGTGACACGCTGCTAACAATTTCATACGAAGAGATCTCAGGTTCTAAATAATAAAAATCATCAATTTTATGGTAGACAAAGTCAAAGAAAAACCAAGCATGTGCACTTCCTAAGTTTTTGTAATCACATGATACAGTTATATAAAAAAAAAAATAGGTACCATGGTTTATAGACAGTAGATCGTATTTGATCGTGCAATCCACGAACGAAGGAGCGTACAGCAGCGAAGGAGTTTATATTACCCCTAGTTGCGTTATACTCAGGGGTGAGATTGAGGCCTGGTCCAGCCTGGCCAGGTTCATGGCAAAAGCTTTTGAGCCCTGGCCTGGGCTAGATCAAAATGAATTTCTTCAAAAAATCGGCAAAACATCTAGAATTTAATAAATAAGTAAGAAAAAAAAATAACAAAAAATAATTGCATCCCTTATTTAACATTAACAAACATAACTGCCACAACACAAGAAAAATTTAGGGGTAGCCTGTCTGCCAGCCAAGCGGCATTGGATAGGTCGAGCGTGGGTACGAACCCTGCTCCGGCTGACCATTCTGACTTAGGTTTTCTTCAGTCTCAACAGGCGAATTTCGGGATGGTACCTTCTGTAAGGTTAGAGCCCGCGGCCTTTGTACATCGTTGCGCCTCCCCTATCCCGGCTTGAGCCTTAGATGCCTAAAGTCCATAAATAAATTCAATTTACTTGAACACAAGAGAAAATGAAGTATTTACTCATTATTTTCTCTTGTCTCTTGTCATTTTTCAATGTTTTAAAAATGTAAATAATAATAATAGTTTTGATGAATAAGTTTTTATTCATTAATGAACTTAATAAGAACGCTGGACTTGTATATTAGAGGTCTGCACGGGCTCGGGCCATAAATTGCCAGAACTTCTCGGGTTCTTGTCGGGCCTGGGCCTATTTTGGCTATATTTTTTCCAACTAGGCCAGGGCAAGCACTGTGTGCCAGGCCAAGAAAAGAAGTACAATCTCAGGCCTGGTTATACCCAAGTTTTTTTTTTTCATAAATGTATCTGCAATTAAATGTTCTTAACAATCACTACTGCTATATGGAAAGTAATGGGAAACAGTAATAATAGAAGAGGTCCGAGAATCGATCTTTGAGGAACACCTAAAAAAAATATTATTGTTTTTCAGAAACACACTCCTTATAAAGAAGAACTTGCTTTCGTTGACGTATACAGAAGGAAAAGAAGTGGATTATTACTCAAATTGAAAGTATATAGTTTGTGAATGAGAATGAGTACTATGTGGTGATATCCAGTATCAAAGACTTTACTAAAGTCAGTGATCTCTACATAGTAAAGGATATCTTAGGAATTATCCCATGTTAGTCTCCAATATGCTTGGAAATGTCTCAGAATAATTCTATTCAAATAAGGATATTCCTAGATGGATATGACAGGAATATTCCTGAGGATTTCTTAGGGATGTCCACCTGATATCCTCATGAAGATAATCCCAGAATATACCTGTTTTCTATGGGAAATTAAATATATCTGGCCACCATTATCTACAGACAATGTTATGAAATCTGAATTAGAAATAAATTGAGGATTGTGGATCTAATTTGCAAGTAACCATATTGCTGACCGTTCACAGGATTTATTATATGAAGGGTTCCAAGCCAGAGACTTGGTAATCGCATCCTTATTGACTATGTAGGTAGTAAGTAGTCTCTGGCTTGAAACTCTTCATATATCATTGTGAAAAAAAAAATGGTATTGTTATTGCTTGAATATTTTCTACGACGATTTTTGGAATATTAATGATTCTTTTAATTTGCCAGCGCTAACTCATGTAGAATATGTGCTATATGTAATTGAGAAATCTATTTAAAGAATAAAAATAAACCACAAACACTTTAAATGGAAAGATAACTAATTTTTTTTTCTGAGTAATTTGCACTTCAGACAAAGTAAGTTTACAGATATGGTAGAATATTATCCCACTTGTGTAATGGCTGTAATAGTTCAAAGTTATGAGGATAGATGGCACTCCAAAAATTAAAAAAATAAAGAACTCTATCTCTCTAATAGGACCGCGAGCTATTCACATATATGAATAGATCTCTCAAAGTTAAACGTTATATTTGGTTTTATCTAATGTGCGGTGATTCTTCGAAAAATCTAAAGATAATAAGAAAATCTTGCTATAATTCGAACCTATTCAACGATCTTGTCATCTTGTAAGATAGCTTCAGTATTTTGCCTTTTCTTCCACGAGTATTCCTTCGTTATTAAACTTCTTACGCTTAGTTTTTTTTTTTTTCATTTTCAATTCACTTTAAAGATGTTTTTTTTCTTGCTTGCTTTTTAGAGGATGTTACATGACCTTCCGCTCAAGAAAGGGGTAAGGTGCTTGTGAATATATGGTCTCAGCTAAAAAGTTATATTGATTGACCTAGTTTTCGTGTCGCTGCTTTTGCTCGCCCTCGGACCCAGGGGCTAGATTTCTATGCGAGATGACTACTAGCAGCCTGGGATTATCCAGCGCTCCAAAGGGACGATGCCCCGCGTAATCTCTCCCTTTGTATCGGAAGCAGGACGTTCATCTCTTTTTCACAAACGTACACACAACAACAAAGCTGTTTCATTCTTTGATTGTGTGACGTCGTGTCTAATATTTACGATCTAAAGAGTACTTACTAGAGACATATAAGCTGCAAGGGTTGTCTTCACTGCTATGATGACATGACACATGCCGAGCAAAATAAAATTTGACGTTTGAAGTGACAATTTGATTCATGGTGGGTGATTTGGGCTTGCTTACAGAGAAGCAACCTTAGAAAAAAATGTGCTTATTTTCCTCAAACTTTTCTCCAAAACCGACACTTTTAGGGTCCCTCTGACCCGGTCATAGATGACCCCACTGCTTCTTTCAGGCATGCTTTCGGGGGAACTTTGCCCCCCGGGGGGTTTCAACTGCGCTTTCGAAAGAATTAGTGTTAACATTTGTATTACTTATACGTACGTAGGCCATACATAATAGCACATGGCATAAATAGTTCATGTTATTTTGGGAGTAACTAAGGAAGTAGACCTACAACATAGACTATTGTTAAGAAACATTAAGGTCTAGTCTTTTACGTTTTTTGCACATGAGAGTCAACATGCATTACTTATAATTCTCGTGAGCCCCCTCCCCGAATAAAATCTTCTGGAAAAAACACTGGATGAACCGATGACTGTAGTGCTGTCAACGAGTCGGGTCGAGATAAAGCTCAACCCAACCCGAACAGTTCAACCCGCCCCGACCCGTGACCCGAGTAAATCTGACCTGACTCGAGACTCAATAGGTTCAACCCGACCCGACACGTGACCCGAGTAAGTCTGGCTCGACCCGACTCGGGTTGACCTGACCTGAGCTTCGACCTGATCCGATCCGAGTTGAGCCGTTCTTCGACCCGACTCGCCTCGACTCGCGTTGACCCGAGTTGCGATCCGATCAGAAACGATTTAACTCCTTTGCTTTACGAAACAGAGTTAGGGGCAGTTCTACAATCGACCGTTTAACTCCTAGTCAGCGCTAAGTTGAGACCAAGTCTGATTTTGGCCAACGCGAGTTGGCCTCAACTTAGCACTGACCAGAAATTTAATGGTCAATTGTAGAACTGACCCTTAGAGTACTGTAATTGAGGAAAATGCTGACAGTGCATTCGTAATGTTCTGGGTTCGATACCAGCAGCCGGCCAGAGGTACATTTTTTCCAGGTCTTTTCCCGCCATACCAAGCCAAATGAAACGTATGCGCGAACAAACGTCTAAGTAATATTTTCAAATAAAAAAAATCACGAGTACATTTTTATGTATAACAGGAAAAATATGAGACATAAAATGTTCATACTTTGCACGAAGACATGTTGGACTAAAGTCCGCTTTTGTGCGAAGTATGAATATTTTATGCCTCATATTTTTCCTGTTATATATAAAAATATACTCATGATTTCTTTTTATTTGAAAATGTCACTTAGACGTTTGTTCGCGCATACGCTTCAAATGCTTTGATAATACTTTCAACCTAGGTCCTCCTCCCCCCACCCTTTCCCCTTCCTGTCCCGGCCTCAGCCATAGATGTCAAACGACCGTAAAATAAATTCAAATTCAATTATGGCATATATATTGTCACTCAGCTCTACATGCACTTTAATCGTTTCCCAGAGAAATATTTTCATTTGTATAGTAGAGTAGTCAAAATACACTTTGACTTGGGCAAAATTGTAAAACAAATGATTGTTTTTGCATTATACTCTAAAAAATGTGTATTTTAATATACTCAAAATCCCCATTGATCAGGACCAGGGAAATCGGTCAAAATCCAGGATGGCCGCTGAATTTATCAAAGTTCCGTAATGTTGATCGCTTTATACCAATACTGACTCTAATTTACATCATATTCTTGTTTGCATTATTTTATACAAAGCATGCTTTTAAGTATACTAAAAATTCCCAACAATCGCACCCGGGAAAATCAGTCAAAAACCAAGATGGCAGCTAAATGATTCATATCTTTACCTAATTTACAAAAATAAATAAATAAATTTATGAAAGGTTGAAGGATGTTCTAGAGATGCCTGCTTTACAAAATCTAACCCACTTTTTCCGACACAATAAAGAGCGATTCCACGCGTCACGCACTGACATTTAGAATACACTTTTCGTCGTTAATTGACTTATAACTTCTGTTATAATTGCAACAAAGGCGATTTCAGCACATCGTTGGATAGAGGAGACATTGAAGAATACATTTCCAGTGAGAGAATACGTGATCAAGAAGAATACTATACATTATTTAATATTATAGTTGTCGTCACGCACTGACATTTTTGCAACCCGCACTTACACTCTGACATACATTTCCCCCAAATTCTCTGAAAGTATGGAACCCCCAAAAGAAATTCGAAAAACCCCATTCAAGATGAATGTGTTAAGTTTAATTTCCATTTTAAAAAATCCAGAATATATTAATATACTAAGCGTATAAGAGGAAAACACACAGTGTCACGCACTGGCATCTTTTCGTCACGCATTGACATATGTGAATTATAGATTAGTTTACCTTATAAGTATTGCTTTATTTTTGTACATTCTGATAGAAATAAACTAACGGACTCAATTACAGATCCTAGATAAAATACCACTATAAAATATAATGCGTGGCCAATTTTTTATGTTCTAAAAGTTAAAAATTTTAAATCAATATTAGAGTGATTCTACAAATTTGTGAAACACTGTATTAAAAAGTCAAACATACAGTGAACATTTCGTAGATTAGTGCAATAAGCTCTTGGAAGGTACCCAGAGCTGCAAGTACGGGAAAGCAAAGGGTGCATGTGCTTCCCAGGGATTCAGCAAGATTTTCAGTTTGGGGGTATAAAGCAAGAAATGGAGGGTGTCAGTGCAGGTTTGCACAGTTTCTATCGTTTTCGACCGTAAAAGTTTTTAAGTTGAGTGCTCGCTCAAGAATTTAGGGGTGACATCCCCGACATGGGAGTCTGGGAGAATCACGCCCCCAAACACCTGACTGGATGTGGCAAATAAAGATAAGGAAGGGGCGCCAAAATCGGATATTGCTCCCCTTTGCAAAAATACAAGCTGCAGCCCTGGGTATACGATGTGAGTTTACTAAAAATTCTTTAACAAGTCTTAGTACAAATTCATAGGGAGCTTCTGTTGTTGGATTATTTAAAAAGTTAAAAAAAATACGATGTTACTAATTCTAATTATGAGTTATAGAACTAAAAATGTTGGAATGCAAAATTAAAAATATATATATTAAACTTTTTTTTCTTTTATATATTTACATAAATGAATGCCCTCTTTCTGTCTTGTCTTATTTACGACCTGGCAAGTATTACAATTTAAACTCGATTGCATGATCATGTCAGTATCTCAGGCTCTTTTTATCTTTTTATATGCTGTTACTACCTACAACTTGATCCTGTTTAATAAAAATAAAACTTCAAACTTTCCCCTTAAAGAGTTTTGTTTGGGCCCATGCTTTCAGAGAGATTAGGAAATGTACATGAAAGTGTACGTGCTGGTTGTGAAAATGTCAGTGCGTGACGGCAACTATAATATTATTTAATAAATAGTATATTTAATATATACGTGTTATTTAATCGAGAACGTGATCCTCAGTACTTCGGCTACCATATCATATGTCCAATTTGCATTTTTTGAACCTCTCGGAGATATACCGCAGTTACAATCGAAAAGTATATTCTGAATGTCAGTTTACATCAATATAGAAAAAAATGAAGTTTATTTGCCATTTTTTTTAAATTCCTACATTTTTACCTGAATAATGAACTGTTAAAATGAAGCAAAATTGTAGCTATTTTCGTGAATTTTTAAATAACCCCAAAACAGAAGCTAATTACGCCATTGTACTAATGACTTTTTTCATTTCTTTATGTAAACATGAATCGTATACCTTCTAAGACTCGATTGCGCTAATTAAAATAAATCCACGATACGTTTGAATTTTTACCATTGGGTATGACATATTCGTAGAATTGCTCTAAATACAAAATGAAGGTACTAATAATATTAAGACTTATTAATATTATATTAATTGGAATGATTTTACATTAAGTGTAACATTTACACATACTTACAAGGAAAAAATATTACAATTCATTTCTTTTTCATTTAGTTTAGTTACTCCCTTTCGTATGTACTTAAAAATTAAAATGTACCCTCAGTTTGATTTCACAGGCTTGTTTCAGATGTAATAGAATATAAAAGCTATTGGTCACATGGCTCGGTCGTTGATCGCTTACCCGCCACATTAGATTCAAAATGGCGGAAGCTCTTATTCTTTATGGCAAGTTTCCCGGCCATTTTTTATCCTGATTTAGACGTTCTTTTTTTTAATGAAAGGTCGCAAATAGTTCTAAAAGTTTAGTCCTCTTTCTTTTTGTGCCTAATGTAGCCAATTATTATCTAGAGCTGGATATTCGTTTGTAAAGAATTTTATGCTAAACGAATCAGTTTCTAAATATAGTAGAAAACCAATATTTGTAAGGCTATTTTCTAAGGAGAAAAGCCTATTCATTAACATTATCACATTAAGGAGAAATCTTTTTATTATCTTTTGCACCAGGCGAGAAAACAACATTTTTTCACATGAAAATATATATTGGATTTCATATTATTTCGTTTCGAATAAGCCAATCGTACACCTACATACATTTATTTGTTTGATTTTCTAAAATAATTGTTACACCAAAAATCCTTAATAAAGGAACAGGAAAGCAAATTATTAGTTCTTATATTCGTAGAACGTGCTTTATTAGAAAAATGCAGAATAAGTAACATAAAGTTCTTTTTTAACACAGCCCATGCAGATTTTCTCTGATCAACCCAAGTAAATGGTTTCACCACACTAAGGGATTGTTGTTTTTCTTTCCCTCTTAGGAGCGCTTGTAGTAGAGATCTTTCTTTTGACCAGTTTACATATATCACAGATGTTGCCAGGGCCTAAAATTCAACGAAATCACAGCTCCACACTGGTAAAATTTTTATATAGTATAGAAAAACTAGTTTAGTCAGCATTTGTTTTGACATATAATCAGTGTTCTGTCCAGTACATCATGTTTACCTGCGACCAAAAAATTATTATTATTATTATTATTATGTAGGAAAATTTTGGCATTCAGAGCAAACAAAATTAAAGGCACATTAGGATACATATTTAATTGCATTGTATTAAACCATAAAATACAGGAAACAAGCCGGTAAGAAAAATAGTCACACTGGAAGAAAAAAGTCACTTTTTCTTACATAAGAATTTCACTGTCATTTTTCCGTGATCATCACGCTGTCTCAGTCTGTTTTCTGCCGAGGCAAATACACCGTTATACCAGGGCTGTTCCATTGACTTCCTACCAACTTCAAAACGCCTTTCCCTTCTGGCCAGCCATTTCATAACAGCAGGGGTTGGGCTAAAATATTTCCTGGGATATATTTACCAGGATAATATTTCCTGGGTTATGATTGGTTGTTGAGAGTCTACGGTGCTTCGGCTAAATTTTTGGCGGTTATTAATGTATGTTATCTCTGGTAGTACATATTTCTATAACGGATTCAAAGGATCGTGTAATTTTTATCTACGAAACAACACATTTCATTATATCGGAAAAGTGTAATGTCCTATTGAAACAACAGATAAACGTGCAGTTAGTTGCATATTTTAAAACTATATGAATGCAACCGAAAACGTTTGAAAACTAAATATAGTTAAAAAGTTCCTTCACCTCAAAATTGGCAATGGTTTTCCCTGCCATCTAGGAGACACCTATACGTATTAACTCTGGCTTAATATCATATATTGCCATTTATATGGAATTGAGTAACCCATTGCATAATGAATGTATTGAATCAGTAAGACTTAGTTTGACACACTAAACACGTTTAAATGCATAATCCGAGAAAAGTAAGGTACTCACATTAATACCACTCCACACTTTAACAATTATAGTTCCACACTCCTTTCCTACAGTTCCACAAAGTGTGGAGTACTCCACTCAATTTTAGGCCCTGGATGTTGCTGCCATCTGTAAATTTGTCAGGGATGCAAGATATTGTGTCTTGATCAACATTTTTTGTCTTTTCCTTTCTTGCTGTTCAGAGGAACTCTCATGGTCTGATGACAAACAAACACTCCCCATCAACCGACGCATCATTTGCTCATGCATCTTCTTCATTCAACCAATTTTGGATACATTGCTGGAAGTTAACATGATCCTGCCGAATTGACGGGAACATCCTTTCGACGCTTTGTTACATTAACACCCGGTTCAAGCCTGGGAGACGTACTCTCAACTTTAGTTCTCTATTGCTCGTTACCGCGTGACTTATTTTTGTGCAGTCGTTGTCAAACAATGCTGTTAGAGCTGCTGAATGATTACGTGGCTGGACGAGTTCAAATTGATTTCGAGAGAGCGAAGTTCGTAGATTTGCGTCTTGTGACCGGCCCTGGCTGGTTACAGTTCAAGCACACATTTTTTTCAGAATAGCCTTTCCGACGAGGGGGAGTTGTACACCTCTGGTGGTATATTTTGTTCTTTTCGGGGGATATTAGACTATTTCCTTGTGTTATTACTATTGTTAGCAAATTCTCGGCGTTGTATTTTTCTTGTTCTGGGATTAAAATCCTCTGTCATGGTCACCCCTGAAAGAAACATTGTTCAACCGGAACAGTACATAATAAGAAAATAATTTCTCTGCTTTGACCACCGAATCGATCCACCATAGCGTGTCCCAAGTATAGACCCGATCCAAAACTTGACCCCAATGACCCGGTGACCCGTTTCGGTTCTCGCTTATTCTTGACTTCAGCCTCACTCCCTCATCCTCACCCTTACACTCCCTCGTCCTCACTTCGCTTTTGCACTCACTCATCATCACGTATTCACTTCGTGCTCATCTTCATGCTTCGAATTTGACCCTCACCCTCGCTCTTCTTCACCATCATGCCTTCACTTCGACCTCACTTTGCCTTCGTACTTTTTCCACAAGTGTTAAGGTTTGCTATAGTGTCTTATTTTGTCAATCCCGCCATTATTACATGTGCCAGGTTTCACTTGATTCATTCTCTTCGAATTTAGAGTGTCAATGCCGCGCGACAAAATATATAAGGACATTTTTAATAGTTTTCTTTTTAATTTCAAATTTAAACAAGTGAGCGCTGCAAATCTACGAACAAATTGCAAAGGCTCCGAAAGTACATTGATAGGGACCTAAAACTATTAACAATCAACTCTGATTATGGACTGGTATCTTGTTTCAATACTATTAACCTACTATAACAGAGTTGTTTTGCAAGACAACATACGTGCGAATGATATATTTTTTTCACACCTCCATTTGTCTCCGTCACTACTCGAGCTATGACTGCTGTAAATGCACAAAGCACCTGTCTTGGTCACGGTCAATGTTCCTATTCCCACTTAGATCGCTTTCCCAGCACCTGAGGCCCTTATTTCCGTATCAATGATGATGTCTTCCTATGTGACGTCAAAAAACCGCAAGAACTTTTTGGTTACCTTGTAATTCCATCCAAGTATTTTCATATCAGAAAACTACTCTATCTTACGAAGACATACATTTTGTGTGTTCAAGGACAAAAGATTTTGAACAACTGGTCTCTTAGTATTTGTATCAGCTACAGGTCTCTACGAAGCAGAAATTACACGGATATCATTGTATAGGTGCAAATCCTGATAATGAAAATCTTGAAAAAAAAAATCGTCAGTAAGTGTTTTATTAAGCTTGAATGTATCACCAACTTTTTTTTACCGAACATATTTCGTTGATAAGATTACTTGTACTTGCACTGATCTATCTTACACAGTATTTCTAAAAGTTGCAGATTGCACAGTAGAAATAGTAGTGATTTTGTTGCATTATTTTAAAACTAAATAAGTACTAAGTAATAATATGACAGACCCAACAATTTCAAAAATCCAGTTTACGATCAAATATTTGCCGCTAAAGTAAATGCTAAGGGCCCGCAGGGCCACCGTAGCTGGACTTCTAGCTCTGATAAGCTACTTTCGTCCTTCGAGTTAATTTGTATAATTGGTTAGAAAAAATATTAGATTTATGTTTAAATGAACCGGATTAAGCACCAGGGCCCAGGCAGCGCCCCAAGCAAGCCCCCAGGAAATCCACTTTTCCCCTTTATTTATTTGAGTAAGCCTAAAGGCATTATCCAGAAGAACAGATCATTTATAAGTAAAATTGCCAGAATTCAAGTCAGGTGAAACTGTAAAAGGATGAAGGATGTTTAGGTAAATGAATGTGTTGAGAGTAAAATTTATTGGTGTTGTTATCCAAAATACTATTTTGTAATAATTTTGTATGAGCTCAGTTTCGCATCCATGACGAAGATTTGAGTATGTTGTTTTGATCTTATCACTGTTATGTTCCTGTTTTAAATTAAATATGAAAGTAGTTCTTTATAAGTTATAATATGCCTCTTAATTCTGTCTTCAATGTGATCTGGTAGGTTTTCCTGTATGAAGTTTTTGTGTCTTGCATTTTCAATATATCTTTTCCTACGTTCTTTCAAATATGAATCAATGGGAATTCTGTTGTATAATTGAATTTTGTCCGCAGTCCATAATTTTTCCATATACCGTATCCAGTATCTTTCAAACTTTTCTGTCTTTTCCAAATTTATGCCGGAGTGAAATAGTTCGTGACCATATATGACCATAGGTGTCAATATTGCTAAGTAAAGTCTAATTTTGATGGTTTGTGAGAGTTCTGATCGAAAATATGATTTAAGTAAATTGTGGGTACTGAGTCCTTTTGTCTGTCTTTCTTTGATGTGCATCTTGAAATTTAGCCTATGGTCAAGGGTAACTCCTAAGTACTTTGCAGTTGTTTTGGGTTTGATTTTTGTATTTTTGATTTTTAAAAATTTCTCTTTGTTTTTACGAGTTCCCCTACCTGACGGATAGAAAAGAATGAACTGAGTTTTGTTCTGGTTCAAATGCAGCTTCCATTTTCTGCACCATGAAACAAATTCATTAGTTATTGCCTGTAGTTGTTTGATTGCAACCTCCACAGTACGAGCACTGGTCCAATACGCAGTGTCGTCGGCGAACAGTCCCAGTTTTGTATGTATGTTGTGTGGTATGGGAGTGTCATTTACATATAGTAGATAGAGGGTCGGACTGAGTGTCGCACCCTGCGGGACACCGCGTTGAATGTATATTTTTTCTGAGAGAACGTCCTCTGTTCTAACTTGAGTAGTTCTGTTAGTTAAGAAATTATTAAGCCAGCGAATGATGGTTGTTGGTAAGTTTAATGAATAGAGCTTGTATAGGAGCCCGTCATGCCAGACGGTATCAAACGCCGAGGTCAAGTCCGTGAAGACCGCTGCAGCTTTTTTGTCTTTATTCAGTGCTCTCTGGACGTCCGTGGTGATTCTGATGAACTGATCTATGGTGGAAATTTTAGTACGAAATCCTGCCTGGCTATTAGTGATTAAATGTTTTTCTTCTAAGTATTGGTTTAATCTTTTGGTAATGACTGTTTCACATAATTTGGCAATAGTGTTGGTTAGTGTTATTGGACGATAATTATCAGAAATAGATTTACTTTTGTTCGCTTTCGGAATAAAAATGGTGAAGGGTGCTTTCCAAGATTCAGGCAAAAAACCAGTTCTAAGTGATGCATTAAATAGCCGTGTCAAAATTTTGAATAAAATATTAGGAGCTTTCTTTAGTGCGATATACGGTATGGAGTCCGGACCTGGAGCTGTTGATTTCTTCTTTTTTAATATATTGGTAATTTCTTCTTGGGAAATTTCATCAAGAAGTATGTCACTGAATCCGTCATTATAATCCCGCCTATCCAACTCAACAATGTCTATGGAATGATCTATTATGGCACGTATATTCTCGGATGTTCTTACTACCTCCCTCTGAATTTCTTCAGGATAATCCCGATCGTCTTTGGTTCTTTCTTTAAATTTGTTGTAGAAAATGTTTGTGAAGTCTTTATTATCTATTATAGGAATGTTGTCTATTTGGGCTGGTAATGTCTTTCTTGTTGTTTTGTTGGTTTTTGCCTTAGTGGTTTTCCAGAATATTTTAGGTTTTTTGTAATAAGCTTCCTGCAAAATAGATATATGTTCATTATTTTTTTGTTCTCTAAACAGTTTGATTTCTTTTTTGATAATTTTGTTTAATTGGTTAATTTCTTGTTTTAAATAATCAGAGGGACGTTTGTGAAAATCTCTGGATAGCTGATGCTTATTTCTAATTAATTGCACTAAATCTGCTGGTAATTTTTCTGCGGCAAGAATAATCTTTTCTTGTGGAACCGTATGTTTAAGTGCAGACTGCAATGTTTGTATAATTGTATCATTGACCTTATTTATGTCATCTGTGTTTGTGATGGGAGTGTCTATATTTTCTAATTCTCGTTGTATCATTTGTTGGTATAATTCCCAATTTGCTTTATTGTAATTGATGCGTGTAATTACATTTTGAGTTTTGTCAAGTTTGAGTCGGAAATGTAAATATATTTCGCCATGATCTGTTGCAAGACTCTTTTGAACCAGTTTGTAAATAAGAATTTTGTGGATAGCAGGAGACAGCAGAATTCTATCTGGCGCCGATTCAACATTGTTCATGAAACGGGTAGGTCCTACATTTACATTTATGAACGGTGATTGTAAGAGATGTCTGAATAAAATCCCTCCATTGTCGTCCGTTTTCCTGTCACCCATTAATGGATGCTGACTGTTTAAGTCTGCAATTAGAACAACATTTCTATACTTTTCGAGGTGTTTAATTAAAGGTATACTACTAGTGATATTGGTTTGTGGATTTGAATAGAGGGTAGCCACATAAACGAAGTCAGGCTGGTGAAATAGTGAGATAAGGAGAGGTGTAGTATCTGCATCCTGAAGTTCTGTAGGCAATGCTATTTCTTGTGCCGAAATACAATTTCTTACTATGATTGCCACTCCTCCCTGTGATGTAGCTTTGTCCTTTCTGAATATATTATATCCTTTTAATTTAATTGGAATTTTTGGAATTAATTTCGTTTCGTTTAAAATGATTATGTCAATTTCTTGGTCCTGAGCCAGCTGGATAGTCTCATGAAGCTTCTCCCTAATTCCGTTTATATTTACGAACATAATTTTTAGAATTGAGTTGGATGTTTGTTTGGAACCAATATCATTATTCAATGCAGCCATCATTGACCTGAATATTGCTTTGATGAGTAGAAAAGTTAGATTTTTGTTTTTTAAAGAATTCTTCTATGGAAACATGAACATGACCGTCAGTAGAGGTGATGATGTTCAATCTACAATTTAGTAATTCTTCTGAAGTTTGTTTTATTATATTAGTTAGTTTGTTTAGCTGATCTTGCGGTGTCATCATTGCGAAAATTGAGGTTACCCATTTGACTATGTCAGATTTCTTTAGTTCAATTGTATCCTCTTTATTAGTATCTTCTGTTTCGTTAGGTAGGATATTAACATTGCTTGTTGCATTAACAGTTTGTGGATTTGTTTCAATGTTATTTTGATTTACAATATTGGAATAATTGGTGTTCTTCTCAGTAGGATCGATTCTGTATATTTTCTGTGGTATTAAATTTTGACTAGTGTGAGGTCTACGGGGGCACTTCGAAGCCGCCGTTCTATGCCCATTTATCTTGCATGTCCCACAAAAAAGTCTATTAGGAACTACTCTGCAAGTGTAGCTAAGGTGTGCCTCTCCACACTTGTAACAAGATGACTTTTTTGAACATTTACCTTCTGCATGATATTGTTGACATGTTCTACAGGGAAGTGGTCGACCCCTAGTCTTCGATTCCTCTACCCTATATCTGTTATATCCTATGGAGACCCCATTTGTAATTAAGTAGCTAACGAGTTTAGGATCCTGTGTGAAGAGTCTGACTAGCGGTAGTGGTCCTCTGTCATTTATAACCCTGGTAGCATTGGTAATAGGTAATCCTTTTTGTTTGAGATGTATTTTTAGCTTGTTTATATCGGTGTTAGTAGGGAGCCCCCTGATAACACAAGTAAATGTTGTTTTGGATATTGGTTTGTTAACTGGCTTTCTCTTTTCTTCGAAAGTATTGAATTTTGCCTTAGGGCCAAAAACTGTTTCAGGGAAGGCCTGTAAAAATCTCTTTTTGTCATCTACATCTTTGAAATGCATTTTAAAATCTTTATGTTGGTTCATGGGATAAATAGTTATTCCTATGTTCACAAGTCGAGCACAAATTCTGTTTTGGAGTGTGAGTGGATCCATAAATTCTTGGGACATATTACTTAGTATTACTGTGTGATTCATATCTGTTGCCTTATCTGTTTCTTCTACGGAGTTTTTATTATATGTATTTGTGTTTGCAGATTGACCACCATCAACACGCGCACCGACCGCATTATCCAAATGTTGATCAATTTTAGAAGTTGAAGCGCTTTCACTGCCCTTCCGAGAATTATCCTGTAATTTGTTTGTGTTAAGAGGTGGATATGCCATGTCGCAATTTGTATCCCCAGGATGGACATCATTCTTTGATAAATTTAATGGAGAGTTTGAGTTGTTGGAGTGTGTAGGAGAATTTGAAGGCGAACGTTCCCCTTCCTTATAGGTAATTGGCCCAGGAGATGTATTGCTTGATGAAAATTCCTCGGGAGTGTAATCCGATACTGATGCCTGTGGTATTTCCTCATCACTGGAGTATTCATAATGACTGTCATTACTAATAGTTTCTTTTTGAGACCTTGTTGGAGTGGATTTTTCCGTAATCCTTTGTTTGATAATTGACCTTTTTACATTTGGAGTAGAATCTGCATTGCGTGATTTAGTTCTACCTCTGGTATTTATTATTGCTTCTTCATTGTTAGAGCAGAGATTATCGTTCTTTCTTTTGCCCACCATTTCGTAGCAAAATTACTCTAATTGCGTTCACGGATAAGGAAAAAGATAAGGATAAAGTCTGAATTCTGGACAGATTTTACTATACTTCCTATCTGTAATTGCAAAAATCTATCAAAACAAGACCGATTTCAACCTATTCTTTCTTTGTATTTACTAGGTGTTCCTAAAAACGCCCTTCTCTAAATCCTATTAATTATTATTGGTAGATCTCACTGGCCCTCAAAACGACCTTTACTAAATTTGAGATCTTCTTTTATTTGTACTACGCTATTATTGTATAAGTTTCGCTAATCCATGCCTATGCGCGTGCAAGCAATCGAATTAGTCTTTTCTTTATTATTAATCAAATTAAGACTTAATTTTAATACCAACTTGTCATCACATCACGGAGCTCCATCGCCATAAGTCCTTCCTCTACGAGTCCCCACGCTGCTATGAACGAACAATTGTCAAATATTTGCATTTGCATTCAGAGATATATTACAACTGAGGCGATATAATAAAAGGAAGAACCCTGGGAAGATGGATGCAAGCGCACATAAACACTTACTCAAATCCACAACGAATACAAAGGACGCAAAAGAAGAGAATATAACTAAAGTAGTCTAAAGAAAAGAGACGAAAAAAGGATGAACCAAAACGACAGTAATGAAAGCAAAAGGAAACGGCAGCAGAGCTGCTCTCTCGTGGTCAGGAAAGAAAAGACAAATGAGAGATGTCAAATCCTTTTCTCGCTCGGTTTTTTAAAAATATTTTTCCTAAAAGGGTAAAAAAAATAATTTAAAAAATGGCATTACGCTCTTCTTCTGCGAAGTCCTAATAGTACTATGAATGAGGGAGAAGAGAAATGAAAAGAAAAGGATGTATTTATTAAAAAGAGAAGAAAAAAAATGTTCAAATGCGAACGACGACAACTTGAATCATCAGTCGTTTTATTTCAAGATGGTTGAGCTTCGCAAATTATTTTCATCAGCAGCTTTATCTCTCTCTCTTTCTTTTTCTTCTACACTCACTTGTCCCTTGCCTTCTTTTCTATGAAACACTCATTTTGAAACTGCCGTCTGTATTTCTATATATATATTTAAAAATCATCTCGACATCCAATATATCGTACATCTTGTATAGCAGTGGGGGCGGAAGCGCGAAGTTATGGGACACTATTATGTAGAGGAAATATGGGCTAGGTGCTGGCAACGGTAATTCTGGCGTCCTGTTGCTAACAGGTTGATTGAGCTGTTCAATGTAACCTATAACAGAGCTGAAACAGTTCACTTTTGCTCACCAGGCATGACCCGAACAAAGGTGACACCGGTCCGAAACTTGACTCGGTGACCAGGTCTGGGAAACATAATTAATTGGGAATTTCGGCGGCGTATTTTTCGTACTCTGCGGGCTACACCTTCGATACTGATCACCCCTGAAAGAAACATTGTTCAAACGCAAGGTCTGTTTTGTCCTCAGAGTTACCGGTCTAAATCGGGTCACTGGGTCAAGCCGAGTCCAAAGCCTAGACCCGGCGACCCTGACTTATAATGACATGTCCCTGTCTTTAGATAGATAGATGGGATTTATTCTAGAAATTCAAAAACACGACGTTCAGGAGGACTTCTCACGCAGTTCTGTTTTTAGAAATTTGAAGAGCGAGTGAATATTTCAAGCCTAGACATTTATTAATATTTTGTTTGGGAAAGAAAATTATGGTGGTATAGAAATAAATAGTTTTATCCGGTTTGAAATGCCAATAATGAAAATACACATTTTCTTAAATCTTCAACAACTTGGTACTCTCCGATTTATTTTCAAAAACTGAATCTGTGTTTATCGAATTATGACTGAAGTTTACAAAGTAAGAAAATGTCTTTTGGAACTTGTACCGCTGAAAATACATAGTTTTCTTCTCTTGTGTATAGTTTGGGAGATTCTCTCATGCACCCCGGCTAAAGGTTGAACGAATATCGATAACACTATAGAATCGAAGAGTAATCGATATATTGAACATTAAAAATATCGACAATTGCATACCGTTCATTGCGAAAAAATCATTCAAAATATATCATTCATATTGAAAAAAATCATTGGACATCGAAAATCGTTTATATCGAAAAATTGTGGAATCCAAAATAGTTCGTATAGAAAATTCTGTGAAATCATATATCGTTTACATCGTAAACGAATATCATTTATATCGAACATCGGAACATAATCTTAGAAGAGATCTTATTTGCCTATTATGTGGGTGTTTTGACCTGTTATATCGAAGAAACACTCTAGTGAATTCTAAACGGAGGACATTACACAGCACGCTGTAAAAGCATTTTACCTCTTATCGAAAAACAAGCAAACTTATGCACTGCTTGAGCCGCAGTTTTAAAACACACACAAACTTACGCTACTGTCGGAAAGAGAGGTTACGCTCACCACGCTTCGCTCTGTCTCTAATGTAATTCACATGTGGTTGTTAGATAGGTTTCGTGTGTGTGTGGACAAACAAAGAGGAGTTTTTTTTTCTTATTGTTTGTCTACAAAAGTGTTGGGTAACTTTTGCGTTTACCTTGTTCGTTGTTTCTTTACAACCGGAATTAACTAACTCCCTCACATATTTTATCAAACACTCCCTCTCTCACTATGGTGTTTGTGTGGGTGTGTGGGTGGGTGGGTGTGGGTGTGGGTGTTTGTGTGTGTTATTTCCTTTCTCCTTTCATTATTTCTACGCATTTGTGCAACAAGTGCACAAAAGTGAGAACACTCGTTTCACTAAACGAGTCGTGTTGCTTTTGTCCTCCTTGCCCGTTTTAATTTATTTATTTAAGGTCTTTTTGGCTCAGATCGAGATGGGTTAGGTATTATTCACAACGCCTTTCTTAAGGTACCATCCCGACATTGGTTCTGGTGAAGCTGAGTGGGAAACCTCAGTTAGTAGAATGGTCAGCCGTGGGGGTTCGAACCCATGTGTCACTGCCGATCCGAAGTCCGGGATGTTACCTACGTTACCTACGTTGATTCCCGCTTGTCCCTCTGTCCGTTTCTATGTGCCTCCGTCTCTAACGTAGGCCAACAGCCTCATCCAAAGCACGTACGGAGAAACTTATTTCAGATTTGAGTTCACTGACGTCAGTTGCCCGAGCCAAAGTTGCCTAAAGGCCTTAAATAAAGACAAATAATAATTCAATTTCATTGATTTTACAGAGATGTCACTAGAAGTACAGACGTTAGTGATTTCACCGTAAAATCAACGGTGGCGTTGCCGTAAAATGTATTTTTTTTTTTTTACAGTAATAACACCATTACCGTAACGGTTTATCACTGTAAAAAATGGCATCAATACTGCCAGGACTTCACCGTATGATCTATAGAGTTTTAGCCGTTCTTAACTAGATGACTCTACTGGTCTTTTCAATGGGGTCCTTTTAAATATCTCTCCAAAGTTTTTTTTACTCATTCCAGAATGTTGTCATCACATTCACCTAAGTTATACCGTAAATTTCTTTTTCTTCTTCTCGACTGTATCCTCCATTAACCCCACCGTACATACACTGAACGCGCATTCCATTAAATCTATTTTGTTTCATAAAGCCATTGGAAGATTATGGTTCGACAATGATTCCGCCAGACCACCCTGTTGGGGGTGTCACCCCCCACCCACCCCCCAACTTAAACATTTTTACGGTCAAAAATTGATAGAAACGGAGCAAATCTCCACTTACAGTCTCCCAATTTTGACTTTACACCCCCAAAACTGAAAATCCAGACGGAACCCCCTGTGCCAAACCACCTCACAAGATTCCTGACTCGAAAAATAAGAGAAAAAGCATAGACAATCGCGGGTGCACTATTGCTTCGTTTCGGTGCTATAGACGGCCGAAAGTAAAGAAAAATGAACTGTAGAGATTGATATTTCCAATACTATTAACGGTAGAACTGAGGCGGCATAGTGTCCTCAAACACTTCAGACCTGCTCTTTCCCAATTTGTGTAATAGGTGTGTTTGTTATCAGTAAAAACAGACTGTCATTGCGTGGTTAGGGCAGTGACTACCTTTATCATCTGTACTCATGCAGAAAGTCTCTCTCATACCTGCTTATTTCAACCCACATTTATTCCAGAAAGTGCCTGGTAAATCCCCTACTTGCTTTGGAGAATGCCATGCGTATCCACTACATAATTTGGGACTATGCATTTTTGAATAGAGCAAATTTGAAGTCCTTGAGGGTACCATGCCGCTTTAGTTCTATTGTTAATGGTATTGAAAATAAGAAGCTCTAGGGTTCATTTTCCCACGGTTTAGATCTGATCTGTATCAGCTAAAAAAAAAACTCCTATTACAGCTGAATATAACAATACCCTAAAAGGTTAGTTAAAAAAGTGAGGTAGATAGATTCGTTCTTTTGTCCAACTTTTGAAACTTCAATAAGGAATGCAACAACATATGAGTTGCCGAGAAATCAAACCTGAGTCTTTTCCTTATATCGAGTGACTGCTCAAACCACCACACGTTTGATGGCGTTGCTGGTAGCTTGATAGTAAAAGAAACCGACTCTCGGCAAATCACAGATTCAGGTGTTGGACTCGCATCCACAAATCGTGCAGTCGTAGTTCAATTTGTTGAGTGTTTTCATTGCGTTCAGAAGATCCTGGGTTCGAACTCAGGGACCGGCCATACTGACTTATATCTCTCCTGTAATAGTCTAATGCCGAAATGGATCCTTTCAACTAAGCCCTGGCCGCCTTGCTTTCCCCATCCCTCTCTTCTACTCGATTCCGGCCTAATCCAAATATACCTAAAGGCCATCACATAGTATTTGTGTCAAAAAAAAAAAAATTAAACGTGAACACAAATTAAGAAGACGGATAGAAAAAAAAATAATAATCCCATCATTCTCCAGAATTCTTGCAGTCGCTTCTACTTTCTGTGCTATTTGTTGTTTCAAAAGAACTGACATTGTAAGAATCACAAATAAAGAGTTTGAAAAATAACTTACTTGAAAAACAAAGTTGCAAAAATGAAAAGGAAACAATAAATTCGTGTTAAAATAGAAGTTTTCTTGTAGACTCAATCTTAGGAGAAACTAAGGGGAAAAAAAAAATCTTTTCCAATTCCTTCAATTGGAGGCGATATGTCACCGAGCTATGAGATAACAACGGACGGTAGGAAAGAAAAACAAATTCTTTTTGAAGTCAAAACTTCTCCTTTACGAACGACAAACTTCTTTTAAGTTTTTATCCACTCAGTACTACATCTACCCGCACTCTCAACTTTGTTGAAAATTGACGAGAAATTTGGAAGATCTTTCGTCTCCTTCAAAATGGCAACAGTGTTTTCTGTCTCTATTTTTTTTCTATCTTTCTTTCATTTTGTTTGTTTGTTCGTCCTACTTATCTCCTCCTCCTTTTACCATTAAAACACAAGTTAGTTTGTGGAAAGTTCTGGAAGAGACAGAAAACAATAAAGATTACAGACAAGAGTGGGTATTATCAAAGGTCGAAGATGATGGACTGACGGTTTTAGAATAGTTTACCTCAAACTTTCCACCATCATTATTCATCCATAATAACTTGATCGCTGAGAACTATTGGCTTGAGCTGCTTTCAATGATCGAGAGACCAGTCCGTGCTATTTTTGTTGTGTCAGTCCCGCTGTGGCGTTTTATTGTGTCAATCCCGTGGTGGGTGTCTTATTATGTCAATCCTGTCGCGGAGTGTTATTGTATTAAACCCATCGCCGCGTCTTGTCATGTCAGTCCAGTCACGGTGTCTTATCATATCAATCCAGTCGCGGCATCTTATTGGGTCAATTCCGTTGAGGCGTTT
>JAGDQP010009735.1:32667-57998 GCA_022664845.1 Lepisma saccharinum | reverse complement strand
AACACTGAGTCAACTCATTACAACTATCTGAACAGTGTTTGTAGTACGCAATCTCATCGTTTGAACGCCATCTCGTTGAACCCGATCGGACTTATACAATGCGAGCTACAGATCACTGAAGCCATCTATTGGCAAAATAATGGATTACTTTTTACTTCACCAGATACAATATCATATAATTAAATCTGGAAAATGTTTTAACAACATGGCACACACACCAGCACTTGAGTCTAGCATTACACTACATCCATCTGTACAATCTCCCATCTAGAGTTTTGCCAACCAACGTTTGATGAACGCATGTTTTCCCAAACTATTTAATACTTCTTCAACAGACCTCAGTAGTTGTTGTTTCTAAGAGTTCTACCATTCCAGAGAAAAATGTGATTACTTTTGTCGTCTAGGCAGACTCTTACATTATTATCAACGTCGATGTGTCGGAAATTGTCGTCAGTTTTCCTGGAAATATTTTCACATTCAAAGCAAGGAAGAACAACTACAGTTAAGCTATTTGTAATTCTTACTATTCGATGGGACACGCATGTCTAAAAAAATATTCTTACAGGAACATCGTTCCGGTTCTAATATTTCTTACCGGAACGACGTTCCGGTTCGGTCCGGCTCACTTTAAAACTGGTTTTCAAGTTTCATGTATTGGAAAGCTGGGGATAGAGCTTGAATATAATAGATCAATAGGACAATACAGCTGTTGTGGCAAGACAGTGACATCGTATTATGATCGATATTCCGTCATCAGCATGAACCAATGCGCGGGGGCATTATCGTGACACAGAATCCAGTTGTTCCTCTACAAAATGTAGAGCGTTTGCAGCAGACAGCGTCCACCAGTCGTCCAAGAAAGTCCCTGTCATAGGCGTACATTTGGACTCGACCTCGCCATCGGACTTCGACCTCGACCTCGCTACGGGACTTCGACCTCGACCTCGACCTCACTCAATCTCGTCCTCGCGACGGGACTTCAAAATCAGCCTCACGTTTTGAGGTCGAAGTCAAATGAAGTGGAGGTTGGACCTCTCGAAATTTAACAATGAAATGAACACCTACTGTGTTAGACTTGAGTAGCTAAACTTCTGGTTTATATTTAGATCCTCCATTTTCTAATGAGTCGTAGCTTATTGATTCATTGTAGCCAGAGCTGTAGACACTAGACAGGTGATTTATGCTGAATTACTACGAAGTATGAACTATAAAACGCCAGAGAAAGAAAATGGATTGCTTCGAATAAAAGTTGAAAGAAAATGTAAAATTCCCATTATAAATTAGGTTACTTCGCAAAGTGTTGATCAAAAACACGTGTCTGCATCAATCAAATAATCAGTCATACTTGGTTGTTGTGAAGTGGCGGGTGGTGTAAATCTACTTATTTCATTATTCAACTTACGTAGTGGTTTGAACAGGCATATATGATTAACCCCGTCACAAGTCGGAGGAATGACGTAACTTGACTAGCACTCTTCTGGGAAAAGAAGAAAGGAAACTACGACCTTAGATTAGGTATCATCCAGGCATTTGCCTGTGTGACTAAAGGAAAACCTCACTCAAAGTGGACTCACTTTCCTTTCCAAACTTGAGTCAGCGACTGACATGACCACTTTTTTGGTACAAATGTTCCGGAGGGAGCCCTCCCGCGCACTAGGCGACTTGGTAGTGCTACTGAGTCACAGTTCATTCTTGTGCAGACGACTTGGTCGCTGGATTTATAACTGCATCTGTTTCTCGTTCATTCTGTTAAAAGTGTTGGCAGAGGCAATGGTTAGCACCACATAAGTGTTATGTGCTACACATTTTTACACCAATCTTATTCCATGACTTCAATTCTACAATATCTCTCTGTTATTATATATTTCGACAAGATAGAGAAGTTGGTAGAGTGCTCAGTTTGTACTCCGGAGGACCGGAGGTCGATTCCTGTTGCTTGTTATGGTGATTGAGCTTTTCTCTGCTTTTGCTCAGTCACACCAAGTTAAATGCTGGGATGGTTCCTTGAATAAGGCCAGGTTTGATTCCTTCCAAAATCCTTTATCTTGTGTTTATTGTTGTTAATATTGACAATGTATAATGGTCGGAATTAAATTCATTTATGACCTTTAGACCTATTTGGCTCAGGCCGAAATAAGGTAGAGGATAGAGAAGGTAACGGCCAGGGCCATATAGAAGGTGCCATCCCGGCATTCGTCTGATGAAACAGGGGGATCCTAAAATCGCCGGAATTGGGCAGGGTCTGAAGATTGTTAAATAAATAATATAATCACTGCTACGTATTCTACAATGGCATTCTCCCACTTCTATTATAAATCTTTCCGTGTAGAACATCTTTACATTTCCGCAACTAGCAATCGAATACATTTAAACTTGGCTACTGGTTTTGTTCATATTTTTGCCAATATCGAAGAATCTTATTCCATGAGGCCGTAACTGAAGGCATATTAGAAGATTTCTCTTCCCAAAAAATATTGTAATTTCCGAGAATTGACAGATGCCACTTTTCGGAATTTCATTCTTCTAATATGGTTTAAGTAAAAATAGTTCTTAAAATTGTTTTCATTGAAACGATCCACAAACAATGATAAAAATATTGACAGATGGATGCATCCAGAAGAGAGAGAGAGAGAAAGAAAGAGATAAGGGGAAGAAAGAAGAGAGACGGACTTTGTTATCCAAGGCAAAAGACTCTTCCTATCTCTGTCAAGAAGTCGTCTTAAAAGTAAATGAACAGAAGCCACAGATGCTTCCCACTGGTATTTATCAAAGTTACTTCATGGGAAATATTTCTAATCCATTTTTCTAAATAAAGATAACGATCTAGTGTAGTGAAGTTTAAGTTAGGAATCACATTTTAGTGGAACGTAGTGAAACAATAACCTACGTCAATCTATTTAATAAAATGTAAAAGAAAAATATATTTTAACCACGACCAGTAGACCCAGGAAGCCGGAACATGAACTTCCATTGTATCCTTTTCTGACATCTATTCGTGCATCCGTGAACGCGATAGTGATAATTTGAAACATACCAATGGGTAAGCACAGCCAAATATAAAATAAAAATAAAAGTTATATAACAAAAAGGGCACTATTACTTGTAATGAGCAATCAGGAAATACAAAATAATAATATTACTACTACTGCTAATAATAATAAGTAATTAACTCCATTATTTAACGTTACTCAATATATATTCATGTTTAGTTTTGATGTTTATATTTTCTTATGGAGTTAAGGTGCAGTGGAAAAGGTAATATATGCATGAGGTGTAAGGTAAAGGACTGGGTTTTCAGTCTAATCTAATAACTCTACCAGCTCTCCCGCAAAAGCTGGTTCAGTGACCATAACCCCGACACCCTTTTTTCTGTTTTAATTAAATTTCGCCCTTGAGATCAAATTTCAACCTCGATCTCGTGATCGAACTCCAACCCATAGGTGTATATTTCGACCCGACCTCGCTCAACCATGACCTCGCGACAAGACTTCAACCTCGATTTCAGTCAACATCGATTTCGACGTCGACCTCACTTAACCTCGATCTCGCGACGGGGCTTCGACGTCGACCTCACTCAACCTCGACATCGCGACGGTACTTCGATCTTGACCTCACTCAACCTCCACCTCGCCATCGAACTTCAACCTCGACCTCACGACGAGACTTCGACCTCGACCACGCGAACGGACCTCGACCTCACTCAACCTCAACCTCGCGATCTAATTTCAACCTCGACTTCACGGTTTGAGGTCGAGATTGAACAATGAAATGAACATGTACTATGGAAGACATGTCTATGGAACATTTCGGATAGGTGAATACCGAACAAGTAAGGGCCGCTGTGGCTAAATGGTATAGCACTCGCATCTGGTGCTGAGGATCGTCTGTTCGATCACTGCTCATGCCATGTGGGTTCTGTGGAGGATAAACACACAGTGCGTGGATTTTCTCGGGGTGTTCCCGTTCCTCACACTTTCTTCAGTCCACCAATTCATCCCATCATCATCCATCCGGCCTGAGCCACAGTTACCTAAAGGCCTTACAAATTAAATTTAAATTCAATTCAACGAACAAATAAATATTCGGTGTGTTTCAAAATAAATAAGTTCTTAATTAAAATGAATACTTTGGTCAGACAAGGGATATTCGGTTGAACAGTGAATTATCTCACAATTTCATTTTAAACTAAAGTTATGGTTCATGAGATATATTTTTGACATGGGTTGGCTACACTGACACCGGGGTTCATCGGGAATCTCAACGGTTAGCTGTGAGAGGGATTGTGAAGATGGCGGTTAATTGTTTAATCTTTAACTACAGTGGTGTTAATTTCGTACCATATAACATCTTAACTATCAATTTGTCTTGTACATTTTAATGCTTAGTGTGGAAAAAACGTGTTCAAACAATAGGTGGATAAGTAGTGGCGAGATTTACATAAATACTTGCATAAATATCATGCAGCGAGAGGAAGACTCGCTAGTGGTTTTTCTGGTTAATGTCTGTTTTAAGTTAATTGCTTGAAAGATCATAATTATTTTGTAATACAATATAGTTGTTCTTTATGTATAAAATATATAAGATTTACGAGTACAAAGCATAATAATGAGACATGCTAATGATAACATTCCAATAAATGAAGCTAAAAAATATCCATATGTAGAAACGGTTGTTCCAAACATTCTATGGCAGCCGATATGTACATTAACTTTCCATTGCCCTTAATAAGTAAATTACCCAAACACAGTGATTCTGAAGGCTCGGATATGGACATTACAATGTAAATAATAGGGTCATTCGATGTCAAGTGGTCTGGGGTCCTCGCTCGATCATCATGGATTTCGATAAAATTTGGTGTGAACATTTACACATGTCCCCAATGAACATTGGTAAAGTTTTACATTCGCCGATGCAATACTTGCGGAGATAGAGACATTTGTGTGACACCATACTTTAGCCGTCGACCGTATAACGCTGAGGTTGCGACAACTTTGAGACATAATATCTAAGTCATTATTTTGTTGAGAGAAACAAAACTTGGCCAGCTTGTACAACTTTCTGTGCTCTATGAAACAAAATAAGAAAAACATTTTCATGAGCGATATCCATGTAGATAATTTGGAGCAAAGTTGGCCGAAAAAGTTACGCCTTCAAAAAAGATGTAAAGTTTAATTTTTGATATCTCTGGAAGTAAAGGTAGGAAAAGCGTGAAACTTTGCTCGTAACAACTTAGTAACACAATATTGTCGAATATAAAATGCCATGCTCCTACAGTTTTCCGTTCGTTGAAAAATTGAATTGAAAGTTGACGATTGTTGTAAAAAAAAGTCCAAAGTAGTGTATTTGCAACCAGCGGTTACAAAAAAAGACCTTCTGAAAACTGTTTTAAATCATTCTCAGTAGAAAGAGCATGTTTCAACCCCCTAAGAAATTAGGGTTGGTTTTTCATCGCGGGCATATAAGGTCCTAAAAATTGGGCAAAATTTGGAAACTTCGCTATGGCAACGTCAGATGCATTGTATCATGTTTTCGTCTTGTTTGTTTTATATAGACATTATTACGACTATTATATTGCGTTGGCCCATGGTCACATTGTCACTGCCAGTTCAGGCACTTGAACCAGCAACCCCATCACCACAGGGGACACGCCCGATAGCGTGCAATACCGGCCACGAGTGGGTTTCTTACTTCAGAGTCCCAGGCCTATAGTATGGTTTCTTCGTCGAGGTTCCCAAGCCTAAAGTGGGTGTCTTATATGGTTCCCAAGCCGAAGTCCGTACTGCCAAATGACAACGAGTACTTATGTATGTATTAGTGAATGTAGAAGCGACGTTCCTTAGCGTTCGAAGGAGAAATTTTAAATAGCAGTGAATGTGTGACAATAGTAGGTCTCCGTCGTTTAAAAAAACGAATTGTGTCTGAAACAAGCACAACAAAATTAGTAGACACTTCCTTAATTGAATTCACTTTACAATGTCAAAGGCTACCAGACTATATAATCATATCCAAAGTAAGACTGCCAGTTCAGTATAATAAAAGGAAGGTAATTCAATGCTCAAATTGTTATTTTTTCCCCTTACTCAAGAAAAATGTCGGAATAATCCAAGATGTCCAGATTGTGGAATGGAAAAGCATTCTGATCTTTGTAAAAAATCCAAACATTGTATTAACTGTAAAAACACTAATCATGATACCACTTGTATAGACTGTCCTGAACGTTAATGCCCCTGCTAATGCAAAATGTTCCCAAAGTAATTCAACGTCATGAAATGTTATTTCTTAACACAGTGGCAGATATGATGAAGCTACTGTCTGATGCTTTGGATTTCTTATTGTCAGACTTAAATAACTCTAATGCCAAAAGAATGATACACAAATGTGTATATATATATATATATATCAGCTAATCTTAGTATGTTGTTAAAACCGTTCCAACATGTCCCGCAACCTTTCTGTTGAAAAAAAAAGAGACAGGATGAGAGCTAAAAATAATTTTAATTATTAAACTAGTGTACCCGTGCTGCTCCGCAGCATTTTAAAATAAGGGAATTTGATAGATAAAAAGAGAGGTAATGAAGTATTAGAAAAGAAGAGTGTTGTAAAATAAAGGACAAACACAGAAAAGAAAATGATATCATAAATAAGTAATTATTATAGAACAAAAATTTGAAATACTCTTTAAATTTACAAAAGCTTTTTCCAAGCAACGTTAGCGGTGCGTCGATCTATTGGTTTTAATTCAATTTTTACATTCTCAAAAGATCTAGCACACGATAGTGTTACAACAGGCAATGACTGAAAAGAGTTTCAGGCAAATATATGCTTACAATATTGAGGGTGAGGGGTCTTATTTATTGTCATACAGAATGCAAATTTAATTGTAAACTGAATTCTTTTGGAAGAAAATGGAAAAGTAGAGTCAGATGGCGATAAATGAAAGCGAGGAAGAAGTACCCTTTAGTCAACATTAACGTCAGTTGTAATTTGTAGATCTAAGAAGTTATCACATATTTTGTGAAGAATTATTTCTTTGTCATTATGTAAACCTTGTTCTAAGTTAAGTTCCTCGAAAACATCGCCATAGATCCTCCTTCTTTCAGTTCTAAAATATATGGTGATAAGCTGCTCGTGTCTAAACCGTCCAAAAGTTCAGCGGGTATCATAGAATTTCAGTTTCATCTACAGTAACTAAAGAATTTACCCTGAAGTAGGATTTTGATCTTCCAGGAGGCCGATCAAAACAACTGAATTTAGCGTGTTAAACTACTGACCCAGAGAAACTGGAAGTAGCACAGACAATGTAATAAGCTTTCCGTAAGTATCAGTGATGATATTAGTTTCTGAGAAGATATGACTTTCTACAATACAATGACGGATACCAATCTTTTATATAAAAAATTAATCAATGAAAGTTCTTCTGGGTTAGTTCCCACATTTATACCTACTAACGTCTGAGCGACTGGAGAAAATATTTTGAAACTATTTTAAATATAGATAAGCAAAGGAAACTTGACATTCCTTGAAAACGGTAAGAAAATATTTTTGTAAGATTCTTGATTGAACCAAGTATCTTTGGCACCGAAATACAAAACGTTAGCGAATGCACCACGGAACCAGTTGAAACACAGCGGGGTCCGAGTGATCTTTATACGATAGTTCAAGAAAGGATTAATAGAGTGCACTCGACTATTGTGTGCGCGGCTCCGCAAGAACATCTAGAAGGAGGGGGATGCGAATTGTTAGTAACATATATAGGTTTTTTAATTTTATTTATGACCTTAAAGCATCTAAGGCCCAGGCCGGTTTGGGGAGGGGAAGCTAAGCGGGAAGGTGTCGGCCAGGGCCTAATTTGAAAGTACCATTCCGGAATTAGCCTGGTGTGACAGAAAAAACCCTAGAGAAACCTCAGTCAGAATAGTCGGCCGCTGAAACTCTACCCAAGGCCTCGGGCTCGAGAGCCACGGCCGCTTGATAACATATTTGTGTGTAAATACGAAAATTAAAAAATAAACATTCATGAAAATCGGTTCAGTAGAAACGGCTGGGCTACTGGACAACGCTTCTGGAGAAAAGATTCTCATAAGAAATACATAGGAAGGAAAATGAGATTCTGTTTTATTATTCAAAGTTGATGAAGAGAAGAAGATTGCGAATGCTTCATTACATA
This sequence comes from Lepisma saccharinum, assembly GCA_022664845.1. Lineage (NCBI taxonomy): Eukaryota > Metazoa > Arthropoda > Insecta > Zygentoma > Lepismatidae > Lepisma > Lepisma saccharinum. Next base: position 49,831 of record JAGDQP010009735.1, on the reverse strand, counting down.
TCTAGGCTGAATTAGTAACATTTTAGAAAAGGAAAATCACTCAAATCGGTCCAGTGAAAGCCGCTGGGCGACTGGACAAAGGTTTAACGAAGCTATTTTAAATATATTTTAATATTTTTAAACATTTTCCGACAATTTTTGAATTTTTTAAAAATTTTGTTTTCGAAAATGTTCCTCAAAATCCGACATTTTTGGATATTTTTTTAATGAAAATGTTGTGTTTTTGAATATGTTTCAAAAAATCCGGCATTAATGGATTTTTTGAAAAATGAGTTTTGAAAATTATCCCGAAAATTCATAGCAAGTGGGCCTACCTGGTTATCTTAATAAATTTTTATAATGCTTTATCATTTTCCAACACTCCATGAAACACCTTCTATCATTTAAGCATAGAGCCGTTCTAGGATTTTTTTCAATCACGGCAGGCACGGGATGGCACCGTCATTATAGCCCCCGCCTGACATCTTTCAACACCCTTTCTTCTCCCCTATCCCGGGATGAGCCTTAGATGCCTAAAGACTGTAAATAAAATTCAAATTCAAAAATGAAGATAGCAGTGTAAAATTTCATTTAACTTTTTACAGGGACATTTTTAGTATTTCACTTTTCTCCCTAGTGCTTTGATGGCCCATCCAATTATTTTACATATGAAAATAGATTTAATGAGCTTTCAAAGAAAAAATACTGCAATCCTAAAGCTAAAGTACCCACCCGTTGGTGCAGGGTGAATAAAATATGTTGGAAACATTCATTGGGACAGTTATCAATATTCGCTTACTCGTGGTGGCCTGCGTGCTTAAGTTGGTAAGTTTTGAGGGCTGCCCCCCTTTATCGTAACCATAATCTCTGGGTGTCTGCGCCACCATGGTGCAAATACAGTATGCTTATCTGATACAACCACCACCACCACCACCACAACTACAACTACTACTGTTACTACTAATGCTCCTATTCCTACAACAACAACAACTACTACTACTACCACCAATACCACTACAACTACTACTACTACTAATACTCCTGCCCGATACTACTATAATGATTTAAAACATTGAACCTACATATTTTTAATTACAACAATCTACATTTAAATTCAAAAATGTATTGCCCGCCCACTGGTGCGGGGTGAATAAAATATATTGGCAACAGCCATTGTGGTGTCACCAATACTCGATTCCTCATGGCGAGTTTCGCCCCTAACTTCGGGAGTTTTTGGAGCAACGTCCCCTTTATCGCAACCAGACTCTCCGAGTTACTGCGCATCCATGATAAAGATCTGCCCCTATACCCTCCGGGGCGTGCGACCTCATAGAGGAATTTCGATACATTTATTGTAGTCTACTCGTGATGGTACACCTTCGTATCAAATTTCGTTTTTCTAGTTTCAGTGGTTTCTAAAATTACTTTTTCGGCAGACATTATTGGATTAAGACAGCGATTTTTTTTAAAACGATTTCTTACATTATCGTGACCTACTCGTGGTGGTACACCTTAATACCAAATTTCGTTTCTTTAGTTTTGGTGGTTTTGAAAATGCCTTTCTGAGCAGCTATTTTGGATTAACACTTCTTCTTCAGTTGAGACTTGACGGAGAGGAATTAAATTTATTGATGGATCGTGTTAATCCGGATATTCTGAAAAGAATTATCAAAATTGGTCCAGTAGAACGGCCGGACGGACTGGACAAAGTTTGTGAAAAATATGATAAATATCCCCATAATGAATACATAGGGGAGAACACTCAAACACTTCTCCTTCAGTTGAGACTTGACGGAGAAGAATACGGTTTCGTGATGCCTCATTTGCATGTAAAGTGGGACATTTAAAAAAATGAATGATCAAACTCGGTCCAGTAGAACGACTGGACGGACTGTACAAAGGGAGAACACGCAATCACTTCTCCTTCAGTTCAGACTTGACGGAGAGCTATGCGGTTTCTTGATGCTTAAATTACGTGTTAAGCTGAATATTTAAAGAAAAGAATGATCAAAATCGGTCCAGTAGAACGGACGGACGGACTGGACAAAGCTTGTGAGAGGAATACACAGGGGAGAACACTTAACCATTTCTCCCTCAGTTCAAGCTTGACTGAGAGGAATGCGGTTTATTGATGGCTCATCTACATGTTAAGCCGAATATTTTTACAAAAGATTGATCAAAATCGGTCCAGTAGAACGACCGGATGGACTGGACAAAGAAAAACACTCAAACACTTCTCCTTTAGTTGAGACTTCACAGAAAGGAATGTGATTCACTGATGATTTATCTAAGTATAAGCCCGCAAATTCTAAAAAAAGAATGAGCAAAATCGGCCAGTAGAACGGCCGGGCGATTATAAATATTTCCCCATAAGGAATACATAGGGGAAAACACTCAAACACTTCTCCCTCAGTTCAAGATTAACAGAGAGGAATGCGGTTTATTGATGGCTCATCTACGTGTTAAGCCGGATATTTAAAAAAAGATTGATCAAAATCGGTCCTGTGTAAATGACGGACGGACTGGCCAAAGTTTTAGCAAAGTTTTTTAATATATAGGTGATGATTAAAATCGGTCTAGTAGAACAGCAGGACGGACTGTACAGAGGGAGAACACTCAAATGCTTTCCCTGTATTTCAGACGTGACGGAGAGCTATGCGGTTACTTGATGCTTAATTTACGTGTTAACCTGGATATTAAGAAAGAATGATCAAAATCGGTCCAGTAGAACGGCCGGACGGACTGTACAAAGGGAGAACACTCAAACGCTTCTCCTTCAGTTCAGGCTTGACGCAGAGCTATGCGGTTTCTTGATCTTTAATTTACGTGTTAAGCTGGATATTTTAAAAGAAGAATGATTAAAATCGGTCCAGTAGAACGCCTGCACGGGCTGTACAATGGGGAACACTCAAACACTTCTCCTTCAGTTCGAACTTAACGGAGAACTATGCGGTTTCTTGATGCTTAATTTACATGTTAAGCTGGATATTTTAAAATAGGAATGATCAAAATCGGTCCAGTAGAACGGCCTGGCGGACTGGACAAAGTTTGTGAGAAATATGATAAATATTCCCCCATAAGGAATACATAGGGGAAAACACTCAAACGCTTCTTCCACAGTTCAAACTTGACAGAGGGAAATGCCGTTTCTTGATGGCTCATCTACGTATTAAGACGTGTATTTTTAAAAAAGATTGATGAAAATCGGTCCAGTGTAAAGGCCGGACGGACTGGCCAAAGATTTAGCAATGTTTTTTAATATATAGATTATATAATTTCTCTATCAATGTACAAGGGACGGGAAGGTTAATAAAAAGATAAAAGAGGGAAGAAGGAGAAAAGAAAATGTTGGAGCACTGGTAAAATGAATTTTAATCCTACATATTTTTTTCACTTTCTATAGGCTAATTTCTTATAAATGAAAATTGTTCATTGGAATATAAAATCATTTTCTGCTCGAATATCTTATCTTATTCAAGTAATTCAGGATATAAAGCCCACAATTCTCTGTTTATCTTAAATATGGGGGAAAGAAAAACATAACAAATCTACTTCGATATCATGCAACAACTTCTCCATATCAATTAAATAAAAGGGAAGTAGAAATACTTATCCATGAAACTACAAAATTTCAAGAAATATTAACAAGTAACAACTTTAAAACTATTACTAATTATAATGTGGAAATCTGTGGAGCAATTGTTCTTATAAATAACCAAATTGTTACAATATTATACATATATATATTTCTTCAAGCAGATTAAGTCAATCAATATCCTTAGATAGTTTAATTGAATTAACAAATATTACAAAACATTCAAAATTGCTTCTTGGCGATTGCAATACTCATCTTCAAGAATTAAATTCTAACTACACATGTAAACTAGGAGTAACTTTACGAGAATTCAATGATTGATTTTAACGACGAAAGTATTTACTCATGTACCAACGAATTAAATAGACTTGAGTCTTTGTACAAATATCTACATATTTTACTTGAAAAATAGCATCACACATGTATACGAGTGACCATTACCCCTGTATATTAGAAACACAACAAAATCATTCACACTCCTTGCCAGAGAATCCCTTTCCTTTACATAAATAGAAAATACGTACTACTCATTGGATTCATTTTAGGAACACTTTTGATGAACTGATAAATCATAAAATATCAAATAGAAAAACAGTACAAGAACATTATACAAACTTTAAAAGTAATATTAACACCGTTATGATGGCGTCTAGTCGGGTTAAATTAAATATATTTATATAAATAATTTTCGAAATCACATCTAGTGGAATGACAGTTGTTGAGAATTATGGAAGAAAAAAAAGACGTGCTTAATAATTACTTAAAGTATCCTATCAAAGAAAACTCGATCGAATAAAAAAAGCAGAAGTGAAATTAAAACGTACCATAAAAAAATCTTGGTATGCATTCTGTAATCAGTTCTCCACAAAAACTGAGATATTAATAATACGGAATATTTTGGAAAAAAGTTAGATGCATTAAAATATATACAAATAAAACTACCTTTAGATTCAAAATGGCAACAAGAAATTGTCAACAACATAATTCAGTTAGTATAGCTAACAACCGGATGAAATAATGATGTGGTCCTCCAATTCCAGAAATGCTAAAACACTTTATATATCAATCTCTACACAAGAAATTATTCAAATATTACAGAAAACAAATGACGATACCCCTGGTATAGACCGCACAGAAAACGAAATATTAAAAAAAAATCTTTCAACATTAGAAATCCAATGGTTATGTACGATTTTTAATTTAAATTTAATAACAGGAAATATCCAAAAGCAACTAGTTACTTTCCCAATTTTAAAACCAGGAAAATCACCTGAACAAGGGAAATCTTTTTGATCTTTGGGGCTTACATCAAACGTTTTAACATTAATCGAACGAAGTTTTCAGAGACGTCTAGAATGTTTTCTGGAAGCTGAAAGAATTCTTCCTCCAAACCAATTGGGTTTTAGGAAGAATTTAGGAACATTAGATACACTGTCAATCATGACTTTGAAATTTCAGAATAACATTTATAATAATCTTTTAACACACGCTGCATCTCTTGATTTAACAAATGCGTTCGATGTAGTACAAATAGAACACTTATTAGATATTTAACGGAGATTAAAAGTCCCTTATATTTACCAAAAATAATATGGGAACTTTTACGGCAAAGAAGGGACTTTTTCTCTTTTTCAGTGGCAGTATAATACAAAAAATCAATGCTGATGTCCCTCAAGGTTCAGTTCTGGCTCCCATGTTATTCAATTTTTCTTTAACAGATATTCAAGCTCATATAATAAAAGCTTTTAATTATTTTATTTATGCTGATGATCTCGCGATTTTAGTAACAGAAAATAAACACAAAAATAACTTCAATATCTTATAAAAATTAATTTTAAATCTAACAAACTGGCTTTAAATTAAAAATTTGAATATATCAACAGAAAAATCTAACATAATACCTTTGTCTCGAAAGAAAAAAGTCAGTGTATAATACGAAGATTCCGATATTAACTGCTATTCCAATTGTAAGTACTATCAAATATCTTGGCTTAACTTTAGATAAGAAATTCACCTTTCGATAACATTTTAATAACTTAAGTATGAAAGGTAATTTAATATTCTACCATCAATTGCAAATAATAAATATGGAGGTCATTCTTCTTGCCTACTTTTATTTATCAAAAATTGTTTCACACCAAACTTAGAATACTGCTTAGCTATTATACCTGTCATTTCTAAAAATAATAAAGAAAAACTAGACATCATAAAAAGAAAAACTCTGCGAATAGCTTTAGGTGTTATGAGAAATAACCCGAATTCACTAACTTATGCTGAATCTCACATTTGTGATATTAGTACAAGGCAAATGATGCACGCTACAAAATTTCTTTGTAAAGTAAAACAAAATAAAATACATCTATTTAATTTTCAGTATTTAACAAATATTAATGCAGGTAAAAAATTACCTCAAAATCCAAAATAATAAAAGTACATGGCAATATATTAACTGCAGCCATGGGGATCTCATTAAATGCATACATGTTTCTGCACATAATCTAATTTATCGTATCTTGTCCACTAGAAACGATTTCCGACATACATTTACACAAATTTAAACATTTTCAATAATATCTTGAAAAATGGGAAGTGAAATAAATGAGAAAAGTACAGATACGGATAGTTAAATATTATCTAATTTTATCATAGTATAAATTATTAGTCAAGCAGTTTAAAAGTTTAAAAAATATTAATATAAAGTATTTATTTCCTTTAACAGAAGTTTTTTAGGCGCATGCTGCAACATATCATAATAAATAGTTCAATTGTATATTATTTGTTTCAAATTAAATTGTATTTAAAATAAATATGTATTGCAAAGTTAAAATATAAATTATTACAAAAGCAATTGTGTAAAATTTTCTACAATAACTTGTAGCATTAACAACCATCAAAAGCAAGACATAAATGAAGACAGATGGTCCATTACCAATGATGTCAATAGAACCAGACTACTACAGGAAAATAGAGTTTATTAAGTGTGTAACTTAAGACGCTATATGTTTCAAAATAAAAAATAGCAAGACTTAACAATTCCGTTAAGGATGGGCATATTAAGCCACTTCCGCGGATAATATGGCGTGAAAGGAAAAAGGAAAGGAACGGTTAGCTGTTATATTGCCTTTCTTACCGTTATAGAAACGCTTGGATTCAACTGTTAGGGAAATTTCATGTAAGTAGTTGGGGCAAAAGCCCCTGTCCCCACTCCTGACAAAAAGTTACATTTGCATATACACACACAATTGCTCGCTATTTTATTTCCCCTTAGAGAACCCATTATTTTGTACTATAAATAAATTTAGACGTAAATAGTCGGGGACGAGGCCCCTCTGATGCCTATGCTTGCCCATGCATGCATGCGCTTTGATTGAGTTAGTCTAGCTAAGACTTTTCCAACGACACCTCAAACATCTCTCTACACCTTGTGGATCATGAGATATATTTTTGGCATGATCTGCCAACACTGACAACGGGGTTTTCTGTGGGGAGCGAGAATATCGGCAGTATGTTCCTATTGTGTCAAACAACGTCTATGACTAAAACACCGCCTGCTCAATCTTAGCTGCCTGTCCAATCAGCGAAAAATCGTGTGTAGCCTGTCGCCACGAATTGGCCGCTAGATGGCAGGCGTATTCAAGGGATGTTCTGCTACTCAAAAGCATTAAGTGATGCCGTTGCAATATGGAATTTTGATTTCTGTAAGGACACAGAATGATTGTTCTAAAGTAAAAGACAAATATAGTGGCTTTTATACAAAACTTAAGTGTGAGCAGAAGTCATTCTTCGGTATTTTCATATTTTTCAATTATGCGAGCGATGAGAAATGCTGATAAATAAAATTTGCTGTAGTGTATCTTAGTCAATAAACCTTTAATAATAACTTCAAGTCCATGACAAAAAGAAGTTTAATAAATCTGACCTCGAAATATTTTCAAAGTGTAATAAGAGGAGTCTTGCCCCAAGAACACGAAAATTACTCCCCCTCCTTGAACCCTTCCCCGCCCGCGAAAGATTTCTCTAGAAGAAACTATAGTTCTAGCGTTGCTTTCACTATTAGATAGTACCTCACAACGATACTCATTAATGTGCCGTAGTATGGGAGACTACAGTATATAACCATAACAAATAACGCCATAGAGACAGAATCAAATCACAATGTACGACTAGTACTGCACAGTACTACAAAAAGAATTTTAAAAACATACGTTTCTTAAACAATTGGTACTAAAAAGTAAAAAAAATATTTTTATGCATGATTTAAAAAAAGGAAAGCATGAGGGAGCTCACTTATATACAGTTACAGTCACTTTATAAATTCTTCAATTGGCGCACCCTATGCTTTTCTTTTTAGTCATGCATAAACAAAAATAGTTTTAACTTTTAGTACGAGTGGTTTAAGAAAAGTATATTTCTCTAGTCTTTTATTATTTTTTCGAATTGTTTCGGTGTCCGGATACTTTTAATCAAACTGATGATGTCACCCAAATCGTAAAGTGCTCTGCAACCAGTTAAACGGAACATCGTTGCGGGCTTGTATTTATTTTAGGATAAGGAAGTTCCTTACTAAAAAAAAGTATTATTAGGCAGAATTATAGCCTTTCCACAAACCGAAACTATTACTGAGGCTTTCCATTCCTTTAGACGTTCCTCCTGTCTTATTACTTCGTTGACCTCGTTTCTGCTTGTTACATAATTTATGCTTCTAAGTAATTAAATTTGTTTACTTTGTCTATGATCTCATTTTTAATCGTAATGTTTCTATAGGCACTGTGCAGGAGAAAACAATCCACGGCATGTACAACTGCCTACCTCCAAATAAAACAAATGAATATAATGTTTACAATGCAATTGTCGGTTTAAACGGAGGATGCAATGGAATAAAATAATTATCCCGGCAGTAATCACAATAACACGCTATATGCAATAAATTTTAAAAACGTGTAGTATTATTCTCGCAATTGCCTATTGCGAACGTGTAGGTTTATTATTTCCTATATACAAGAAATAACCATGACCTGTGCTTGATGTACTACTACTACTGCTTCTACTACTACTACTACTAATAATAATATAGTACATGTCAAGGATCTCTTTAAACTGTGTTCATGTTTCTAGAATATCATGTTTTTATTGCCTTACAGAATGGTACGCAGCAATTGTGCACCATTCTTTTCTTAAAACTCTTCGAAATATTCAGTTTTCCCTATACCAATACTCAAGAGTTACTGACTAAAACAGATGTATCGTGCTGCCTCTAGCGTCGGAATTAGGAAACAGATGTTCACGCCAGGAACAATGGTTTTTGAAGCGAATGGGCAGGCAGCTATAGATCGAGCGGGCGGTGGACTAAAATAATGGAAGCAATGCGATAAAAGATAATTTTATAGAAAATAGGCTGGCAACACTGGTACAAGGGTTGTTGGACAACGTAGATCCTCTCACGGTTTTTATATTGTATCGAATAATGTTTATGCCAAGTTTGAATAATGAAATCATAATCTTTGAAAACGTATCACTCATGAATTTAATTTGAATTGAGTTAGGGTAGGAGTACTTAATATGCAGTGCTGGACTAAGCTATTTGGGGGGCCCGGGCTATTAACTCTGTTAGGGCCCCATCTACCTGTCTCCTATGCAGGATCGTCTTAACATCATTGTTGATCCTTGGAAAAAGCAATTTACTCGGACCCCTGCCTGTACAGACACCTATGGAAACTGTAAATAAAATTAGATAGCAAAATTTATTATTTGTAAAATAAACATGCATTTTTTTAAACTTTTATCTAATATTAAAACAGAAAGTAAATCACAAGTTTCACCACAAGGTGCTACACAAATATCAATGTTGTCTGGGATTTATTGTTAAAATTTGAATCCGATTAAATAGATATATTCTTTTTTAATATTAGAAAACAAAGCCCAATAAGGATTTCGTAACTTGACTCGTAAATCTAAATTTATCTCAACACGAATTGGTAACTCCCATATTTATCACTTTTATATACTATTGCACTAAACAGCAGCTTCTCGTACTATGACGCGCCTACCAGTACTGGTACGCAAACCTTTGGATACTGATACGTGAGCTTAGTGAAAAAATAACAATAAATGTATAACTGACCTAACACATTGTATAACTGACCCTACAGATTGAACGATGAAATATGTGACGTCCAGCCCAAGATTCTTCAAAATTGACACATTCCTAATGAAGCACATACAATATAAAAACAAATATTACTGGCCTACTTATCACAAATTTGATTTTAGAGTCCCAGGATAAAAACACACTGCAATTCTGTGGGTGAACGCAAGAACCTGATAAGTAACATTTCTGTAGTTTCGAGAAAAAAATGGTTTAAAGTTAAAAGAAAGCACTATCCTTTATAGGAGATTGTACAGAAACGCCATGTTTTGGACAAACAAATATTTTTTCTAGAGAACAGACCTAGGCTCCTGGGAAGTATTCTCGGAGAGTAACTTATTTTTTTCAAAATGCCATTTATCAGGTCTTGCATGCATTCACGGAATTATGTTAGCACCAAACAAAGTTAAAAAAAACTTTCAAAAAGAAAAAGAAACTATCCGTTAATTCGTGGTATACAGATTTTCAATATGTTTAATTCGATACTTAAAAACAATGACTAGTCAATTCACTTATTTAAAATCTTGCACAGATGTATTTCAAAAATAAAAAATGATAAAAGGTAAAGGATGCACACATTCCGTGAAAGGCGTATGGGGGATATGGAGGTAGCATTCCACGTATTCTCGACCTACGGCACGAAGTAAGGTGGTGTGGTCACTGGTCAGTTCCACGCTCGACCGCCTTTGCCTCCCAAGATGTCTACGAGACCCAAGAATACTCTACACCTCAAAGCGCCAGGCATAGGAGCACTGAGGAAAGACCTACAGCGTCCTGGCGGGGATTTGAACCCAGGACACCAGATTCCTAGTCAGACGCGCTACTGCCTGAGCCACGGCGACTCCATTCGAACATAAATACAGAGCAAAAGTTAAAAAAAAATAATACAGCTACACCTATTGAGATATTAATTAATACATCTATTGAAATAATAGAATTGTTTATCAGAGAATGTAGATTTTTGCTATTTAACAGAAATAATTTAACTACTTTTGTTCATATTTTTTTATATTGTTGTTCCATTCAAGGTACCATCCCAACATTTGCCTAGTGTGCTTGAGGGAACCAAGGAACACTTCAGTCGGGATGCTCGGGACCGGGAATCGTTGCCGACCTGTTAACCTTGTAGGTTAGGGCGCTAAGCCAGCGACTTAAAGGTCCCGGGTTCGAATCACGGCTGGGGCATGTTTGTGATTGTGGATTTTAACTAGACCGTGACGGATAATCACTACTAGTTAGAATGGTAAAAAGGTAAAAGGTACGATACACACGCGCAGTGAACGGCGTATGGGGGATGTGGAGGTAGCTGTACACATATTCTCGACCTACGATACAAAGTAAGGTGTGGTGGTCAGTCTCACGTTCGACCGCCTTTACCTCCCCAAGGTTTCCGAGAATACCAAGGACACTCTGGTACTCAATTTGATAAGAGGCTGAGTGCAACTCAGAGCGCCAAACATGGGAACACTGCGAGAAAAGTCTCAAAGTAAAGTTTACCATTTACCGGGAATCGTTCATGAGACCTCCTCATGAAAAGCCAAACACACTAGGAAATGTTCTGCCTCGTTGGTATAATTAGTACTGGAATTCATACAAATTTAAATATTAACGTTGGAAAGTCAGTAATATTACTTGGTGCAACGACGAAAGGATCAATTTCGGTCTAAAAGTTTCAGAACCCCCGCACTAAAAAATACAGTGTAAATAGTCTGTTATCAACCATTAACAAATGCCATACGTTGCATGGCCATTTAGTGGTCTACTTCTAGGAAGCTGATTCTTAAATCCTAATCATATTTTACCAGTTATCACTTAACTTTTGCCTTTACTGATAGGGAACTGACGTACAATACCTTTCCAAATTGAATAAAATATAATCAAATTAAGGATTTAAAAAAGTCAATGCTTGTAAGAAGTATTTAGATTAGCATCGGGGGTGTTGTCACGCCCGTATAGGTTTAGGGGCCACAAACGAATGCCCACGATACCCATGAATTAGGACGGCCCTGACCTTATGCTTACTATTTAAATCTGGGAGGGCCCTGGCAGGCTACAACCCCAACAGCCCATACGTTAATCCGACCCTGTGAATAATATGTATCCTACAACTTTACTTACATTACAGATCTTTAAAAAAAAACACTGGAAAATAATATGCCCATTTTCTACATCATTCCCTCATACTTTGAAATTACAGCTAGGATTGTTTCACATTCACAAAATTCCTCATAGAGCTGATTAGCATCAATATGATCCTACATTTCAAACACTTGAACACCTGCTTTGAAATTTACACTGACTCCATAGCTAGAGAAAAGCTTAAAAACCTCAAACATCTAAATTTTTTTTCCACTGAAATCATAATTGTACAAATATGTCAACAAATTCAATAAGAAATTACGTTTCCGCTGTAATTTTAAAATAATTTTGGCAGGTAAGTAAAATAAAGGAAGAAAGTGGCTTACTGGTGAAATGAAAACTTAAGACGTAAAATTAAGTAACAAAAAAAAAATAAAAAAAAAATCGTAAAACTTACCGGTAAAACGTAACACCTAGCAACCTAACTCACAGCGACCACCCATCCTGTTTTTCCTATAGTTTTTCTTGTCACATCTTGCCAAATGCCGGGATATTATCTTCACACTAGGCTCCGGCCGACTTCCTTACAAACGACGTTTCGAGAAACCAATCACATGAGGTAATTCATACTCTAAATGTCATCTTGCCATATTTGCAACACACGAACGTCATTGTATGTAATGTTCCACACAGATACGATTTGAGTGATAGTTCTTGTGTGAATAAAGAAATAGAGAATGTAAATATGCAACTTCCCCAATTATGTAACAAATATCAAAATGTTAGTATATTTGATACACATTCAATGCATAGATCCAAATACACACAACATGGCCTACATCTAAACAAGAGAGGCAAAAGAGAACTATGCCGGGGGATAATTGGGTTAATGAACAAATCACAGCAGGAAGTAGGCCCTAACAGGGATAATTGCAGTGCAAATGGGTCGATCTTGTGCGGGGAGGGAAGTTTTATGGATCCTGGTGTTGAAGTAAATGGTGAGACTCAGCACCATAGCGATGTTGATGGTAACAATGCTATATCGGAGCAGGTTGTATCTGTACATCTGCAGGGGCTAAATCCTGATTTGAACAATTCTTTAGCAGAGCGTCAAAATTATGTAAATAGCAATAATAGTGAAAAATCATTGGAAGGTGTTGTAGGTAATGAAACCATTAATAATGATTGCGGAATTAATCCCTTAGATTCAGGAAATGATAAATCGACACATACAGGAAGAAGTACTAGAATAAGGAAACCACCAAGATATTTCAATGACGATTTTTTATACCCAAGCATGATGTGGTAATAGCTAATAACAAGAACACAAGGTACAGAAACAATCTCACAGTGGTTCACCAAAATATTCAATCCTTAAGAAACAAACAAATTGTACTTGAGGTCATTACCGAAACAATGCCAGCCGATATCCTTTGTTTATCTGAACACTGGCTGGCAGAAAATGAGTTATTTGTTGTTAATGGATATAAAATTGTAGCAAAATATTGTAGAAGTAATATAAAAAAATGGAGGCGTTTGTATATTTGTAAAAAACCACATAAAAACTACCCAGTGCAAGTTAATAGATAGCATAAAATGTGTTGAGAAACATTTTGAATACACTGCAACTATTATAGAAGGCTCTGAAGTAAATTTAGCCTTATTAGTTATCTATCGCACTCCTGACTCAGACGTCGATATTTTTCTACGTAATACGGAACTGTTGTTAAGTAAATTAAGTCGGAAGTATCCCTCAATTATAATATGCGGTGATTTTAACATAGATTTACAAACACCAAGCAAAAAACGCGAAATGTTTTTGAATCTCCTAAGTTCTTTCAATTTAACTGCGACAATAATATCACCCACACACTTCACAAAAACATCGTGTTCAACAATTGACAATATTATCACGAACATCAAACCAAATATATACACATCGGAAATATTAAACCTCGGACTTAACAGCCATTTAGGACAAGTTATCACGATTCAAAACTTTTTTACTTCAAAAAGTCATACTATGAAAATAAAAAGGAGAGATTTCAGAGAGAACAATATTCACAGTTTTATTGAGTGCTTAGAAATGGAAGACTGGTCAAGCATATTTGCAACTGAGTATATTTCAGTTGATGAAATGTTCAAGCTGTTCCTAACTAAATTCAAATTACGGTTCGACCAATGTTTCCCACATATAACCGTACGAGGAAACCATAAAAGGCGAAATAAATGGATTACAAATGGCATTAGAAGATCATGTCAAAAAATGAAAACCCTCAATTTAATAAGCAAACAAACTACTGACATAAAATTTATTGAGTATTTTAAAAATTACAAGAAGATTTATAGAAAGGTCATAAAGCAAGCAAAAAGTTCCTATTATGACAACCTGATAAATAAAGCAGATAATAAAACAAAAATGGCGTGGAACTTGATAAAACAGGAAACCAATATGAACAATAAAGCTTCAGGAAATATAGAACTTAAAACAGAAAATAATCAGATCTGCAATGACCCACATGCAATTGTAGAGATATTCAACTCTTTCTTCAACAATGTTGTAGATAAACTCCTTAATGCAAGGCCAAATGCTGCAATGTTTATAGACGAGCCCCATCCAATACCACATGTCTCAAATTCCTTCTTTCTTACACCCATAGATCCTTATGAAATAATTGCTATCGTAAAGAAATTTAAAAACCGTAGTTTTGCAGCGCCTGATGAAATACCTGAGTTTGTAATAAAGAGATGTATACATGCTATTGCTACGCCATTGTCTGATTTAATTAATGCATCATTTAATCATGGGCAATTTCCAGAAAATTTAAAGTGGTCACTAATCAGGCCACTACATAAAAAAGGGGATAAACGTAATTGTGAAAATTATCGACCCATATCACTCTCATCTAAATTTTCCAAAATTATCGAAAGTATTATGAAAAAAAGACTATTATCCCATCTGGAACAAAACAAAATTATTTCTAACTCCCAATATGGATTTCTAAAAAATAGATCTACTACTACTGCTATCTTAAGTTACATACAAGAAATAGTATCTGCTATTGACAGTAAATCATATCCATTTTCAATATGTTGTGATTTAAGCAAAGCCTTCGATTGTGTTAATCATTCACTACTTTTATCGAAATTGTCTTCCTATGGGATACGCGGAACTACTAATGAATGGTTTTCATCGTATTTAAAAAATCGACATCAGTATGTTGAACTCACATACACGGATCAAAACATGCATAAACAAAAAATATCATCCAAACCCTCCCTTGTCAATTTAGGTGTTCCTCAAGGATCAGTTCTGGGTCCGTTACTTTTCCTCATATACATAAATGATCTTCCATCACATATTGACCAAGGGACTATGGTCTTGTATGCTGATGATACCAATATCCTAATTAAAGGCAGTAATGCTTCAGAACTGCAAGATAACATAAATGCTGCTTCCAATAAACTTGAAGAATGGTTCTATCATAATAATTTAATCCTAAATGCCAATAAAACTAATTGTCTTTTTTTCTTTCCTTCGTATACTGCTGTCCCAGCTTATCCCAAATTAACCATAAGTAACACCACCACAGAATGTGTCTCAAGTACTAAGTTTTTAGGGCTATATATTGACAACAAACTAAGTTGGAAAACGCATATAACAAATTTATGTCGTAATATCTTCTTAATAAGATCTCTCTCAACTGTTCTAAATAAAAAGGCATTGATATCCTTATATTATGTTACATTTTATTCGAGAGCAAAATATGGTATTCTCTTTTGGGGATCCTCAAGTGGGCTATTGACAGTTTTTAGACTACAAAAAAAAGTTATTCGAATCATTACACACACACATTTACGTGCGAGCTGCAAACAAATTTTCAAGAAATTAAATTTGCTAACAGTTCCATGTTTGTACATATACGCAGGGGTGGAATGGAGGGTATACGCGGGTACACGCCGTGTACCCACCTAATAGTATAAATCACAGCGTGTACCCACCTCAGTGTATAAATATAAAGGAACGTGTTCCCAAATCCGGATTTTTATTGAGCAGCGTGTACCCCCAAAAAATCTTACCATTCCAGCCCTGCATATACGAGGTGTTAAAGCTGATAAAAAGTAACCTTGATGGCTACACTACACACTCTGATATACATAGACACGACACAAGAATGAAAAATGATCTTAGACAAATGTCCCACAGAACAAAAATTTTCGAAAGATCACTGCATTACTTCGGTATAGCCCTATACAATAAATTGCCACAAACTTTAAAAAACATTAAGGATATCAATATATTTTGTCGTGAAGTTAGGAAAATGTTGACAAACAAAACTTACTATACAGTTGATGAGTACTTGCAAGACTAAATATTATAAGGGTAAAGAAAATAGGTGATAATGAAAGTGAATTATGTCGAAAAACTGCTACAAAACAATTTTCTATGTATTCTATGTAATTTAAGAAAATATGTATTCTTATTATGACATGTTCTATACCATATGTGCAAATGAGTACAATGTATTGGTCTAAGGAACGCAATAAATCAAATCAAATCAAATCAAATCAAAAATCCTTTCAACGTCCTTTGCCCTACTCTGTCCCGGCCTGAATCAAATATGTCTAAAGGTCATAAATAAATTTAAATTAAAGTCCCGAAAGAAAAAATGAAAAAGAAGAATATGAAGTATTAAATCTTTGACAGGAAACGTCAGTACAGTCTGTACCCAAGTGTATGTGATACGCATTATGTTTACACAAAGCTACTACTGTAACTATCGTAACCTCGGTTTTGTTGTAAACGAAACACACCGGGACGCATTGCTTGTCACATGTAAAAAGAAATTGTAGCCATGTTGGTTAGAAAAATGTCTAAAATTTGGTGAAATTAAATTAAAACTAGAATTTTGGGATATTATTTTTTTGTCGGGGTCAATTTCGGGCTCACATGATTTATTAAACGGGGTCGGGCCAAATCACAAAAACATATTTCCGGATCGGGTCGGCTCTTAGATTTTAAATTCACGGGCTGGACCTAAAATATGTAGTCAGTGCAGATCTAGCCCAACACTTGTGGATATTCACGATAATCTGATTTCCCCTTATTTATTATTATTATTTGATTTAATGCTTAGCAAGGAGCACGTCGCTTATCCGCGGCTACCTGCATTTCTCACTCGTTAAGGTAATAAAGAGGATAGTAAAAGAAGTTAAGTTAGCTGTAATTTCAGGCTTCTTCTTCAATAATTTCAGTTTCTTTCAGAGCGACTGTTAGGATGTTATCTCAAAAGCGCACGCACGCGCGCGCGCGCGCACACACACACACACACACACACACACACACACACACACACACACACACA
>JAGDQP010009735.1:0-32657 GCA_022664845.1 Lepisma saccharinum | reverse complement strand
ACACACACACACACACACACACACACACACACACACACACACACACAAAACAACGAAAAAAGTATAAATTACTAGTTTCCCAGCGCTTAAAAGTTGCTAATAAATTTAGATTTGCGTGCTGTTTCTTCTTGGACGTATTTAATAATTGCCGTTGTATTACTCAATTTGAGATCCCACATATTTTTTTTTAAAAAATCGACTTCTTTTTTGTATAAAGTGACGTACTTATAACGTAGCGGAAAATAGCGAAATTCGATGGTGGTGTAGCGGTATTGTAACGACAAAGCAGCAACTTTTTGTTATAACATGGAGGAAGGGAATCCTTGATAGTTAGTAGGTTGGCATCACTGTTCCCTAGTCGCCTGTCGTCTGCTAAGTTGAGAGAAGTTGTGTTGTAGGAAATTTGTGTGACTTCGTCAATCGTCATGTGCTTTTTATGAATTTAATTGATATCTGCAATTAACGAAATGAAACAATTGTTGCAGGCAAGTGTAGGTTTAACATGTTATAAAAAGAGAGAGTCCACATTTTAATTGTAATAATTGCAAAGAATATGAGAATTTATGGAATTGCAATTATAAATTTTGCATAATTATCTTTAGTGATAATTTGATTGAAACAAAACTTTAGGGTGTTTAGGTTCACAGTTCACATTAATTCACTACTTTATCTAACAATGATTCAACGCTGAGTAAGATTTTAGGACACCAGTTTAAAAAAATAATATATGATTGTAATGTTTTTCTTAGTTTTCTTTCGGGTCATAATCCACGAGACGCAGCCCCAAATGTATAGCAGAGTACAAGAGTGCAGTTGATTTCTATTTTATGCAATAGATATTACAAAACGAGAGTTGTTTATGGTACGCTTCTGGCATTTCATTATGCCATATCTACGTAATGTAATGAATTGCTTGTTATAAATAGTAAAAGTTTCAATTTTACCCACATGAGGAAATGTTAGAGTAATGGGCTGTACTTTACGAGACGCACTCACAGGGTGGGTGGGGTGTTATCGAAGCATTCTCATGCGGAAGGCTTCTAGATTGCTGAACCGCTTTGTCTGAAACATTAGGAAAATCATATTCGTTTATTGTACTAGGTACGAAGAAACTGAATTTTATTGCACTTGCTATGAAAACAAATGTCCCGCTTTTGTCCTCTATCCCATCTTTAGAAATAAAATTCCCAGAGTCCTATATCAGCGGGCCGGTAATCTAAATGCGTCAAGAAACTGAAGGTAAAAGTTTCTTCTGGAGTGCGTCTCGTAAAATATGCGCAATAATGCTTTCAAATGGGTTTTACATTAATTATGTACCTCAAACGTGAACCAGCTACTAACCAATATTATACGCTCTACACAACTCGCTTTTAAAAAATAAGAGTTCACTTTATGGCCCGCAAAAGAATTATTAAAATTTACAAGAAATTTTCAAGTTGAGGGAAAGTGAATTGTAATGTTATAGTCGGGAAAAATGTGACATGGGTTGGGGATAAACAATAATGAGGTTACACTATTTGGCTTCGTTCGCGATGGCAGCGTGACATCATGTATGTGGAAACACCTACTTTTGGGTACGTTTCGAATCAGGGTGCCAAGATAAATATAAGATTTTTTTTTATTATTGTTAGGTTAGGCTGACCCACCGATACGGAATAAGAACCCCAGGGTGATTTTGCCAACCTAACCCATGTTTCAAAGTTTATTAATTACAAATATGAGCCACCATCATTATATGTTGATTTAATCGAGTGCGTATTTCATGCCATAATTATCTCCGGCACTTCCATACGCAGAGCCCGACGGATAACCCGTTACGGAAACCACAATATATAAATTAATTCGTATAATACGCACTCCAGTTGATTCAAAGCCGAATATGGTAACACGCAGAGCAGTACTAATGGCGTCATACTCAGATAAAAAGGTGAAGTTATCTCCTGTGCGATACGCACGCTCCGTGAACGACGCATAGAGGCTGGAAATAATATCTCTAAGCTACCAGTTTTGACATGTTTTAGCAAATGTTATGGAAACTACCTACTAACTTGGAATGGAGTAAAGAGTGAATTGACAGTCCTTCTTTTCATGTAGTATTAATCCACAATAGACATTTAGTGATATGAGCTCATAATGTGGGATGCTTTCTTGTACGTAATATGAAGGACACGTTGGCAGTACTTAACGGTGTAGATCACCCCCGCCATTTTGGTATGACCTTTCCATTGATTTACATGGGAATTGTTGTACTAGTCTTTATGTCTCTCAGGGGCTTAATTTTTAACTTATGTTTTCTTTCACTCATGCTGTTTTATAGAAATGCAATATTTTACACACAAACAGTATAATTTCCCATTGAGATATTGTGATTTATATGGTAAACTATTAATAATACTCATATATTTGAAGAAACTTCACAAACCAAAACTCTATAGGAGTCAAAATAACCACCAAGGCAAATTTCGTAAAAGCGGAATTTGAATATTCTACTTCTGAGAGATATAAGACGAGTAGAACTATTCCCATGGAAATCAATGTAATGGTCATACCAAGATGTATTCTACATCATACAGTATCGTGCTGAACATCTTACAGTGTCGGTCTATTTTCGCGTGCAAGGTAAATATAGGCTACTATATTATGATAAAACCTTAGTTATTTCCTGTATTTTAAAATTTACAACCTTTACTGCTCTTGCATTATTTACATTCTATAGAGATTAATATCTTTTGGTTCATTAAGTTCACTTCACTACATTTGCTGTATGTATTTCCTACTCAGACAACTCCGTAGAAGCCTACACCATCCGTTTTATTCGTTACATTGTGATCCTTAGCCAGAAGTTTGATCCTTTCCGTGTCGGGAAGCACTAAATTATCGTTTCACACGCATCGATTTCACCACCTTCAAAGCCTTTCTTTTTCTCTAGCACCGGTACCCTTATGAAAATGATTGAATCCTACGTCACCATTATTATTTAAAAAATATTATTAAAGTTAATTAAAATTGAGAAAGGCCTTCAGAGTAAAATTTTAGGTTTTACTTGAAACTTGAACCTACAGAAGATTGGGCTATCTTTGTCTTAACTTACATATCTACTCGTTGGAGAAGGAGTGGTGAAGATAATGATCCTAGTGTTAGTTCACCTGGTGTGTCTTAGAATGACCGTCATGATCAGGAGTTGAATTTATTGCCATTTCATAGGTAACGCCCTTCATCACCAGACTCGGAAAGCTTCGTTTTGTTCAATTTCAATTAGCTAAGCACAAAAATTGCATTTAATTTAATTAAAAAAAAAAAAAAAAAACTTTGTCATGAACAAAGAAGTACTGAAATTATGGTAGCGTAATTCAACTCTACTTTTTTCTCCGATGGATGGCGTGGCAGAAGGATTATTGGGACTACACAAACTCAGTGAATATTGAGCTTAATAGTTGAAAACAAATTGCTCTGTCCTTCGTACAGATTTTGAATTTTTTATAGTCTTGGTATTGTCAAAAGCAAACACGCAAATCACGGAGGTTATCTATTGACTATATCTTATCACAACACGAAAAAGTGAGTCTTGTTGTAAGGTCATGAATGGTAGGAAAAAAAAACTAGTAATAATAAAAGATGGAACAAATAGATATAGAGGATAAATTATTGTATTTGATATTATGCATTGATCAATATGAACAAAATTTAAGGTATCATAATCCGTAAATCTCTATAGGTTTACAGAAATTAAGGACCTTCATTCATTGAGTACGTTCTACAAAACCTTCATCTCCCCTAAAATTGAATATTGCTTCCCAATTTGGAACATGGCTAGTATTTCTAATCTATCTCATATTGATTCTGTTCTGAACTTTTTTCTTGCTATAGTCAAAAGAAGAATACCATCAGTACGTTGCTTAAGCAAACGAGAGTAATTATCCGTTCTTGGTCTCCACGTACCCTCTTCTCATCGCAAGCTGGCAGATTTGATGTACTTATACAAGATACTTAACGGTAATCTTAGAACTGGAGAGTTGATATCTAAATTTTACTTCCGTGTTCCGTTGCGAATAACCAGAAATAATAACCTCCTTCATTGTGCCACGCCTAGGCTAAGTATACTGCAGCGCTCCTTATTCCATAGACTAGTAATTATGTACAATAACCTTGATTCAAATATTGATATTTTCGGATCTGAAAACACTTTCCATCGAACGCTAAATACAAATATGTGAGTTATTCCTCTTGTGTAGTATAATCGTTATGTTATTTATATCAATTGCTGTGTTATGTGTTGTTTAAAATTTAATTTCATGTTATTTAGTTTGTAGTAAAGTTATTTAGTTTGTAGTGAAGTTATTTAGTTTGTTGCATTGTTATTTTGTTTGTCTAAAGTGGCAACTCAAGCTGTATCTGAAACTTAATAATAAATAAATAAACTGAAATTACGTCTAAATTTCTAGGCGATCTGAAGCGAAAAGTTACTCGGTTGCTTTTGTCTCTGGCTCGTTTCCATGGAAACTGATTAACCTACAATTTACAAAACGTCAAACAACGGTGGAGGTGGGTGTTCCCAGATATGATTTATCTGTATGAACTGTGAGTTTGTAAAATGTACAGTTCTATGTAGGTCAGTGGTTACTTCAAATTAGGTAATTACCGCTAAGCTCGGGAGTTGAAATGTGATACACAAATACTTCTTTAAAGTAGATATTGAAATAAGTCAGACCATGAGTGGCAAAAGAGATAAATATTTAAATTAAAATGAAATTTAAATAGCGAAGGGTATACCTAGTACAAGTACTTAAGTGTTGGAAATAATTATTACACCGTATTTACCTCAAATTACGACCACGTGTGCTGCAAATTGCAGAATCCTAGGGGTGTTCCTACCAAGGAATTCGTTGAATTTATTTAAAATAAGATAAAATGAATTTAATGGGTGGTAACAGCACTGTGGCGTACGCCCGTCCTGATGGAATTTATTTAAATCCATTATCCATCTTAGGTCGGGATAGGATGGTTGTTGGAAGGTAGTCTGCCAGGCTAGTGGATATCATCTCGGTATTTCTCAGGTATGATTGCGGAAAAGCCTCAGGATGAGCGACCGCTGGGATCGTTCTCAGGACCTTCCGATTGTTAAGTCAACGCTCTACCTACTAAGCTACGGCTGCTCGGTTCCTACCAAGGAGGATAAATTTGTGAGCTGTTTTGTTACTCATACTGATTGATAGGATTATACAACTTGGAAATGTAATGCCAGCCCCATATCTTATTTAAACAATCAATATTTTTTTAAGTACTCACGCAAGCCTAAGAACAAAACAGGAGTGGTTTTTTACATACATATATTATTCAGTTATAATAGGAAGAGATAAATAAAACAAAGCATTGTTATTTTAAAATGTCCAGTACGGTATGTCAAAATTTATTCTTTCCAAGAATGTTCGTGAATCCAGTCTTGGTTATTCACCGTGAACTGTGGTGACACCTATTGTCAGTACCTGTATCATCAGCTGGTAATATTAATGCGAAAAGAACAATAACGTTTAGTGCTGACAGATGTGTAGTAGTATCCTTTATTCACAAAACTTAATATGTATGATTGCACCATTTGTTTGGACAGGGAGCACACTGGCTGTTACAGTGGAGAAGTGCCGTAGGACTTAGACCCATTTTATGCATGATGTCCAAAGACAGAAAGGAAGTTTGCAGATGGGCAATGTTGCCAGTAATGCGATAACCCCTTGGAGAGAAACCTCTGAGCAACTAGACTCAAAAACGCCCGGCAACACTTCGGCTGAAAAATACAAGCTCAGTGTTTACATAAACATATCCATTGGAACGGCTTTTTGCTGCTCGCATAAACACACTTCATTGTTTTACAGCACGGACTGTTTGTGTTGCTTTCTTGCCGCGCCGTAGAAACGCCGTGCGTAAAAGGGGTCTGAAACCGTCCTTTCTGGGCCACCCTTAATCGCTTTAGCACCAAAATGTTACCAATTGCTAGTGGGTTAAATCTTCATGGTTTACCATGTTTCAACACCATCGGATAGTGCTTCTGGGTGAGGCCTTACCTTGAGCGTGTTCTCATCCTCACTGGTTCCAAATCGTCCAACGATATGGCAGTTTTAAATAAGATTCATTTGACACCTGTTGGTATTATCGATTTTTCTTAAATTTCAATTGGAATAACTAATTTCACAAATCAGTATTTCCTATCGAAAGCTATCGTTTGATATACAACAGTTCCCTTTCGCACATTTATGCCAAAACATTCTCATAAACTTACAAGATCATTAGAATTATTATAGCAACAATAACCACAATTTAATGATTCATTAAGATTTTTTTTTTAACGTTTACAAAGTGACAGAAATTCTGAAAAATAAAAACTACGTTTGTCACCACCCCGATTTGAAAATTCTGACGGACACCTTGCCTGTTAAGCTAAAGCGTGTATTGTTTTCAAAGAAGGACACGTGGATCATAATAATTGTGTCATTCCATGCTAAATCGCCATAGCTCTCAACCCGGCCATCTCAGATTTGCACGAAACTTTGTAGAATGGTAGATGACATATAGTAATGTACATCTGTGAAATAGTAGCCCTTTGTGATACACGGTATTACTACAGCAGAGTTGCCAACATTAGAAAAAAAAACGTAAAAACCATGCGTACAAAGTCAGCAATAAAAAAATCATAACTTGGCTTCTAATTGTGGTAGAACATTCACCTTAGGCTTGTTTTGAAGCTAAGAAAACAGTTTTGATAAAAGAAATATATCATTTCAAGGTCACATGATGTAAAGTTTGATCTTGAATATTTAAAAAAGTGTATGTTTAATTTCTTTACGGACAAAGTATATTATCTAGTTAAATACAATCTATCTTTGTTGAAAGTTTCATTTTGGGAACAGGATTTAACAAAGTTGCACATGTACCCTTTTTGCGCTAAACATCCTTAGGGGCAAATTCAGACATGTTTGAAAGTCTCTCACTCGCCGTGTAGTTTCCATCTGGCTGTATCTATTGTGTGGTAACCAATAATACATGGGACTGATACCGTTTCTGTGAGTAGCAGAGTTGCACTTGTCCTTATTATGTTGGGACTGTCCCGATGCAATGCATTTCTTTCGGTTTGTAATATGTTCCTTCTTTCATTCTTTTCCTCTTAATCGGTGATGCTCCAACACTACTTAAGGTGTCATTCAATAACTGCAAAACTGATCCTATAATGTATGTTTACCTTTCTGTGTCACTTTCATCATCAGTTGCCGTGCTGGAACCTTCCTCGGAAGTAACAGAATCCCCTTTAATTTGTTTCCTACGAACTAACTCTTTGGCTTTGCGGAACTCGCAAGTTCATCGCTGCAGTGACAAACGTTCGTCATTGGATTCTATGCTGGACAAGGTCAAACCACTTTTTAGCACGAACATCTACATCTCGAAGATGACTTCTAATATTGTCATCCTGCTGCCTCTTTCCTTCCGGCTTACCAACTACGTTAGAATATAATCGTTTTTCTCCCATCCGAGCTAATTTGTTTTTTACATTATCTGAAATCATTTCATCACTGGTCAAATATAGCAGTTTTTCAGTCATCCGTGATGGCACGTTCCTTCGTTGTTTCTTATTGCTGCTGTGTTCTTTTATATCAAATGGGTTACAGCACTCTGCCTTAATGTATTTCGTATGCAGTTTCTTAAGCACACTTCTCAAATTATTCTACTCACCAACGTTGCCATCTTTTTGTTTAATAAATTCGAGGCGGGATCTGGAGCTAGGGGAACATTTGACCGTTTGTAACCTTTATTTAGGACCATTCTAAACTCTTTTTAAAGCTAAAAATTACTACTGATTTAGCTAAAATAAATTGTACTTTTCTTCTTATTAACAAATACTTTTTTACTCACACTTTCAAAATTCACCTGCATCCCGTCAATAGAAAGATGGTTCTGGAAATAGTGACCTTGAGAAAATTTTATTATTCAAGCCATAAGAATTGGCGTTTGACCCACGCTTCTTAAGAAGATGTGAAATTTGGTCTGTAAATTTTTTAATAACTCTCGAAAGATCTTTCTTATACATATAGACTTATAAGTATCACTGAAAACAATTGTAATTTTGTGAAGTAAAAAACAATTGACAGACAGTCAGAGGCAAGTAAGGTTGATTGATTTAAGGGTCATTCCATGTGAAATCGACCAATTTTTATGTAGATGGTTTCTAGACCACTTTGGATTTTTTTTTTTTCATATTTGTACCATAGATAACCCTGTTAATGAGCAGCACAAAACTATTTCTAGTTTACTTTTATCAGTAGCCATTTTGAATCTAGGCTCACTTTTCTTCACTGCGGCAGGCAAGATTCAGTCCAAAAACTTCTAACATCACGATTAATATCAAGGAAACTGAAATTAAAAATATACAAAACTGTTATTCTGCCGGTAATACTTTACGGTTGTGAAAGTTGGAGTACGACCCTAGCAGATGAACATAAATTACGTGTGTTTGAAAATAAGGTTTTGAGAAAGATATACGGGCCGAAACCAGACGAGATGACTGGAGGAGACTACATAATGAAGAACTCCACGTACTGTACGATTCACCAGATGTAAAAATAATGAAATCGCAACGACTAAGGTGGGCAGGCCATGTAGCTCAGATGGGGGGAAAATGAAGATTATATTCTATCCTGATTGAAAGGCCGGATGGAAGGAGGCCATTGGGAAGACCGAGACGTCGTTGGGAGGACAATGTTAGAAGAGATCTTCGAGAAGTAGGTGTTCGTGATGAAAACTGACTTGATATTGCCCAGGATAGAGTCCAGTGGCGAACGTTTGTTACTGCGGCGATGAACTTGCGAGTTCTATAAGCCATAGAGTTAGTTAGTTAAGGCTAATTACAAAAAAACACAGTCGTGACGTCCGGAGAGGAGGTCTCCCCGTCCCCTTGGTATTTATCGGTGCAAATTTATCATTGTCATGCGACTGCTAAAATAAAATAAAATAAAATAAATAAGCATAGTAAACTTGGATTTAGATCATTTATGGTGCCTATCTGTTACTATTTTTGCTCGTGCTTTGAGACCCTATAACTTCTATACCACTTCGAACCGCAAAATGAAACTTAAAGGTTTTGTACAGATTGATGAAAAAAAAAAAAAAAAAAAATCTGTCTGGACCCCCCCTTTTTTTTTTTCGGGAATTTGACCTTGAAATTATCATTTTTCTCAACTTCGAAGCCAAAAATGCTAGGAAGGGCGCCAGATCCAAACTTTCTTCTTATATCTCTGGAAACTGTACTAGGCATCGTTCTTACACAAACAATTACAGCTTGTGGTTTCAGCCTCAAGTCACCTTAAATAGTCCATAAAAACTATGATTTGGCTAATGAGTAAGGTTGAATTATGAGCCCCTTAAGTCCAGATTTCACAAATATTTTACGAAATTTTTATGCATTTTCTAAAAGCCCAAAATATCTTCTTTCAACCAGAGAAAGCCAGAAATTTCTATCTTTAATTAGAAGAGAGCAGTGATTTTTTTGTAAACCCCAATTTTTGCCTGCCGCAGTGAAGAAAAGTGAGCCTAGAAATGGCTGCTGATAAAAATAAAATAAAAATTGTTTTGTGCCAAGTGTATTAACAGGGTTATCTATGGTGTAAATATGAAAAAAAAAAAAAAAAAAAAAAAAAGTCAAGCAATTCGTGCTGGTTGATTTCACATGAAATGACCCTTAAATCAAAGTTATTTAAATCAGATGATTTAAAAAACAAAAACAAATAAACAGTGATTTAAATCAAAATGTATATATTTTTTTTAAAAAAAGTAGAAATAAATTGCAGTATTTTCAATAATTTTTTGTCTTGAATCGTATGTAAGCTTTAAAATCCATCTTCTAGTTCTTATGTGATAATAAGTTCTTATGATGTACACCGAAGCCAAAGTGATGGACCTAGAATTTTAAGAAACTATTCGATTGGATCATTTCACATTACATGCAGAATTTTAGAAGAGAACGTAAGAACCCAATTCATATTATACGTTTACAGTTTGTATTACAAATATGTTTATTTTTGATACGTATGAAAACCAACACACAGAAAACAAAAATCCAGTTTTGGTTTACAAGACAAAAATTGTTGTTTTGTAACATTACCTACTTTTTATTACGCGAAAATGTGTTTGTATCGAATTATTTAATTCCTTCACAACTTGCTTAAAAAAAAAAAAAAACTTAATGGAAGTATAAAGTGTGTGACCTATGTGTATGCTGAAGGATGAATATGCAAAACTGTGTATCCACTATTCATTTCAATGGACTAAATAGCTTTGAATTTTATCTAAGACCTTTAGGTAAATTTGGATCAGACCGAATGGATGATAATGGAAGAATTGGTGGAATGAAGAAAGTGGGAGGAAAGGAAAGAACCTTGAGGAAACCCACACACACCGTTTTCGTTCACCACAAAGTCAACATGGCACGAGCCTGGATCGAATCGGGGACCCCACGGACAGGAGGTGAGCGCTCTACCACTGAGCGACCGCAGCTCCAAAATAGCTCTCATACTGTATGGAATTTATTGTCATAAGATGTTCCCAAATGGATAGTACAATTTTGAGAGCCGAAAAATCTTAACTTAAATGAATTCAAATATATCATAGAAAACTTAAATCGTGGAACATTACGTGTGGGAGATGTAGCGTGGAAAAAAGAAGCAATTGCAATTATAAAATTTGCGGTTACTTAGGAAGGAAGGCACAGATGTCATTTTAGAAGGAAAGCTGATACGTAGAAACATTGTAAATCGTTTCTTTTTGGAACTTAATAACGGTGTATACACCTCTAAAACCACTTCATGCATTGTGTACCGACGAAAGTAAAGTAGGAGTTTCCTACATGTTGACTTTATTTTGTAAAATATACCATATGTAACCCCATATCTTCTTTCCTTTTGAAAAGTATTACAATTTGTTGTAATTGTTCATTTTTCATGGCTATCTTCCGTAGCGAACATCACATATTTGTGAATTTTACTTTAGTGTTTACTGGTTAAGGTATTTGAAAAGAAAAAACTAACGTAGTAGCTGTATCAGTACCGCAAATTATTTAAATAAAAAAAATCAAAAGTTATTTTTTCAACCCTGGAGGCAAGTATCAATAAAACGTTTAATATTTACCGACAAATATTGGTGCTGCATCTTCTGTGCTACGAACTGAAGAACATGCGTAGCTTGAAAACATTACTTTAAATTTTTTGTAGAAAACAATCAAATTTTTATGCCTCTCGCAAATAGTAAGTGTAATTTTATACCTTCAAATATTAAATTATCTACGCCTCAACTCTGAAAGGTGAAAATAGGAACAATCTGCGTGTGGACGAACATTACATGGGATCAAAAGTTGGGACGGTCACGACAAAATCGGGATGAGTGGCAACCCAGCTACTCACAGAAGCATCTGTACACATAAATTGTACTACCCCCATGTATTGGTTTACTACACAATAGCTATAGCCAGATGGGAACTACACGGCGAGTAAGAGACTTTCAGACATGTCTGAACTTGCCATTAAAGCATGTTTAGTGCAAGAAGGGTATAAGTTCATACTTAATATATTTTTATCTCCTGTTCCCAAAGTCATCCCAAAATGAAACCTTCAACAAAGATAGATTGCATTTAACTAGATAATATACTTTATTCGTAAAGAAATTGAGATACACTTTTTTAGGTATTCACGATCAAACTTTACATCATGTGATCTGGAAATGAAAAATGCGTTATTTTCTGCAGTAGTATTTTTTTAAAATAAAAATCTTTCCTTAGCTTCAAAACAAGCCCAAGGTGAACGTTCTACCACAATTAGAAGCCAAGGTATGAATTTTTGTTGTTAACCTTGTACGCATGGTATTTAAGTTTTTTCTCATGTCGGGAACTTTTTTGTATTAGTACTGTGTATCACTGAGTGCTAATATTTTGAGTTTCTATATTACTACGCGTATATGTCATCTACCATCCTAAAAAGTTTCGTGCAAGTCTGAGAAGGTCGGGTTGAAAAGTCTCTCTCTCTCTTTTTTGGGGGGGTGATGATTTGGTGTGGAATTGCCCTATTATGTGTATGGTAATGGTTTTGTATATACTCTGAAATGATTATATTTTTCTCTTTGTCAGGTCAATGACTAACTTCGAGACGAGAAGTTGAGATGACGGCAATTGCATCTGATGTTGAAGTTCTCCAAACGCTTAAGTCTCATTCCAGTGATGTCACGAGTTGTGATTTTGGAGGAAATTTTTACGTAGCTTCAGCTTCAGGGTAAGTGGGAAGGTCTCAGAAGTTAAGTTAATACAGACTTACTTCACTGTAAATCATTCTTGTTCTACTGGGTTTATTGTATTGTTTTACTTTATAATGTTTGAAAATATTCACTCTTTCTTTGACTATTATAAGGCCTTACCCTAAATAGACCCTTTTGTGTCTTTACAGGTTATGGGGCAGATATTTGTGAATATTCTTTTTTTTAAGTATTGTTGCAATGAGTTCCTAATTTTAAGGATTTTTTCGGAAGATTAATTCACTGTTGTACTTACGTTGAAATATATTACCCAGATGTGTTGTTACGTTTATTAATAATGGCTTCTTGACTGCTGTCACTAATTTTGAGATCATCATTATACCTTTGGCCAGACCCCGTGATCTAATGGTTACGATCGTGGACTTCAGATCGGCATAGTGGAGGCACGCATGTTCCAGTTCTGCTTCCGGCTATCCTGATTAAGGATTTCCAGGATTTTCTCAGTTTCACCAGACAAATGTCATGGTGGTATCTAGATTTGCCAACCTCTTTCCTAGAAAGTGTGTTCTCTGAAGGATGTCATCCTTCAAACTTTTGACGGGCTTGGGTCTTAGATGTCAGTTATATAGTCATTCCCTTCAACCTCGTAAATACTTTTCTGTTGTAAACAGTGACGTTTTTAACCCACGGAGGACAGTGAGTCAGTAATTAAATTACTAAACCAGCACGTGCCTCTCATCGCTAGACCCGTCTCCCATGTCCTTGAATCACTGAACAGATCAGCAGTCTTATGTCTGCACGCGATGCTACCTACAGAAGGTACATAAGGGCCCGAAAAAGATACAACGAAGATATACAGAAACATTTCGGATCTTACGAAACAAATGCACGCAGTTAGTTAGAAAATAGAAACAAAACTTTGCGGCGCAATTAATAGAGAATACGGCAAATCAAAGAGAAATGCGGCACAATCTAAATGTGTTGGGTATTAAAGAATAAATAAATAAAAATAAAGCAACAAATTAATAATAAATTCACGGCAGAAGAGCTTAACAATCATTTCGCTAACATAAACCTAAAAAAAAAAAAAAAAATCAGCCACATACAGTTTATAAGATACAAATAACGCAAATCATCAAAATGTTCTACAATTAATTTTCCTTTGAATGTATTGACCCTGAAACAGTTGGAAAAGCTATATGCAGGAAAAAATCATCAGCTGTAGGTACCGATCAAATCTCTATTCTTGTTATTAAAGGATCCTACCATATATTGTTAATCCAATAACTAATATGTTCAACCTCAACCTCTTGTCTGGTACTTTCCCAACTGATTGGAAAATAGCATAAGTATTAGCGTTGCCCGAAATACAAAATATATTAAATGTGGATGATTTCTGTCCGATCAGCATCCTTCCTGCCTTCTCAAACGCGCTTGAATACATTGTTAGCGACCAAATTCGGACACATCTAACAAAGCACAATTTAATGAATCCACTTCAATCAGGATGTCGCAGATATCACAGTACGGGTACTGCTCTGGCATCCATCACGGATGATATAAGGCTGGCACTAGATAAAAGAGAGATCACCTACTAGATTTTTCTAAGGCATTTCAGTCAATTGAACACAAAAGCTTACTGCGGAAATTATCTCATTTTTAAAATTTCTCCCAGGGAGCCTTTAGATGGGTGAACTATTTGTGCGATATGAAACAATCCATAAATATAGCCGATAAAACTTCCTCGCTGCGCTAGGTAACTCATGTAGTATTCCTAGGAAGTGTCCTGGGACCGCTTTTATTTTGTATGTATGTAATTGTCCTCTCATTTGTACGCTGACGATTTCCAAATATAGATATCATGTCGCCCACACCACCTAGAAACCATTATTCCTAAATTAAATGCGGATCTTCAAATATTCAGCTAGTGGTTATAAAAACAGATTAGTAATTAACTCAGGTAAATCGAAATGTATACGTGTATCCTCCAATCAACTAGTTCAGTAGTTGCAAAAGGATCATCTTCCAGCAGTATTTGTAAACCAGACTATTATCCCTACTCTACGACAGTCAAAAATCTCGGTTTAATCCTAGACGAGCGCCTAGAATGGAAACCACATATCAGTGCAATGCGCAAGAAAGCATTGTCGTCCCTACACTCATTCAGTAGACTTAAACTTCTTTTGTCCACCCACATCAAATCAATTCTAGTTAAGTTATTGGTATTCCCTCACCTGGAATACTGTGACGTGATTCTAACCATTCTCAGGGATGAACTAGCCAGGTGACTAAAGCGCATACAGAATGCCTGTCTTACATTTCTTTTTCTTCTCAAGTACTCAGACCGCCTGACTCCTTCTTATAGACAATTGTCAATGCTAAACATAATGAAAGATGTAACTTTCACAAATTTACACTTCTTTTCAAAATACTTCGTCTTCAACAACCTTCTTACTTGCGCGAACACTTTCAGTCGCTTAGCTCCTACCATGTCATGTAGCTGAAGAAATGGATGTATTTGAGAGTGAGAGAGAGAGAGAGTATATATATATATATATATATATATATATATTTATTTTCCTTTATGTAGTTATGTGTACTACCTTAGTGTTTACCTATTCTTTTTTCTTAATTATTATGTAATATATTAAGTTGACTGCTTGTATAGATTATGTATGTACATTTTTGAGTGGAAGATAAGGCCTTTGTGGCCGTAAATCCGCCATGGAAAATAAGAATAAAATGACTGTTAAAACGTACCCTGATTCTATATGAAAGAATATTCAATATGTGTGTGAGGCATATGTATTATTACTTTGGCTATGGTCGTAGGATTTTAAACGTGTAAGGCAAGATGAGATTAGTATTGGCTGACCAACCCGGGGGAACATACATGAAATAGACTCTATAGTGTCCGCCTTCTACTACAGGAGACCGAGGGATATATGTAAAGGACAATGTAAGAAAAGGGGGAAACAAGAAACACAAATAAAACAAGCAAATAAGGCTCTCTTTAGCACCGTTATTTAGAGCTCCTTCCATTTCGGGAGTTCTAGCAGAGTTCTTGCGCTGTTTATATAGACTCATGACATAGAAGTTACAATAAAACTAGACTGTCTCCCATAGAGGTTTTGCATAATTTGGTAAATTAATTTCTGTATATTTTAAAAGTCTTTGGGTATATACTTCTTATTATTTATAATGTCTTTGGTGGTTATAGCCCGTTCCAAAAGTATTTACACAAAATATTATTCCATAAACAAATTTAGGTATGTATACGAACGGTTTGCGTGTCAAAAGATTCGGCAGATAATTTCATAGATACATTTAATATTACTAATTACAAAAGGGTGATTTTATATAAACTATTGGGGGGGGGGGGGGTGTTAACACAAGAATGTAGGCATCTCGTAGGATGCGAGGTGACGTTACAATGTATTCCCCATAAATACGGATCTTTGAAAAGTTATCCTAGTTATCCTCTTTATAGCGGTAAAAAATTCATTCTCGATGTATTTTTCGCCTTCTTCCGGAGGGATTCTTCACGCGAACGACATTTTGTGTTGAAATTGTTTATGTAAATAGTTGCATTTGAATATTTTGAAAAAAGTGTTACAGAGTACAAGTATTTTAAAAGATAGAAAGGAAAGTTGTGTGAGGTGTTTAAATTCTAAGATTTCATGTTTCGGAACTTAAGTATCAACTGTTTTACAATTGTTGGCAGATCATAAGGCATTGACCTACACGTCTATGGAATATTACTGAAAATCAAAAACATGTTCATGGATATTTCTAGATGTATTTTATGTTATGTTCATCGAAATTAACGTAGGCTGTTGAATAATGTAATGAATAAATATATATGTATAAAAATATGAACCTTTTAAAGTAGTTTTTTTTTATTAATTATTTTCGTAACTTGATATAGGTATTGTGACAAAGATCTCTAAAAAGTGAAAATCTGTTATGGTTTGTGTTTTCTAAGTATTTCTTCTGAAAATGAGTAATAGCAAGAACTCCACTTTCATAGCTTTTAATATTTTTATTTACGTATACCTGGTTTGCAAAAAGGAATGGACACTCATGTTAGCAGGGCTCAGATTGTGTTCAAGAGTATACATAACGACATACGTAGAATGAAACGATAACTCTTGAACTTTCGTGTGATGCAGTCACATTCACAAGTGCTCTAAGTGTAAACCCTTCGACACCCGGCAAATAACAAGTCTGTATTCTCATTGTCCTCACACTCGCCCCAGCATGTCTGCTTCGATTTGTGTCACTACTTTTTCGGGAAGTGTGTACACAGACTCTTTGACAACCCGTTACTGAAAGAAATCAGAGGGGGCCTTCTCATCAATTTCAGATTCCCAGCTGATCCGCGACCGATCCATCGCTGTCGGGGTAGCAGCCATTTTGGGAAAAGTGGTCACGTGGTAGCGTTGCTGGCAGGGTGTACGGTTGCAGGAGATTATTGAAATAAAATTTGAGTTACTCTTTCCATCCATACGTAACATATTAGCAGATCTTAATAACAGCGCAATTTGAGATCATTTCAATGTGTCTTATTTCTTTATAAATACACGAATATTTATCCGTTGCATTATTACACATACGACGTTGATTTCGATGAACATATACATAGAATAATTCTAGTAATTTCCCTGGACATGTTGACCAACATGTTTACATTTGCCAATAATATTCTATATACAGTCGACTCCCGATTTACTAGGAGCGGCTTAACCGGTGCCCGCCAAAAATAGAAAAGATTTACATCTATCGCAAAAATCATCAGCAGGCACGCTAGAGGGAAAGAGAGTAGACATGGAATTTAACAATGAGGGTCGAATTGACACTGATTTTTCAGGTCATTTTTGTTTGCTAATACAGTTGATTTGACACCTTCCTGAAAGTATAGTATAATTAAATTGCCATGTAGCATTTTTCTAATCATTATTTAGTGGTTATTTATGTTTCTCTTTTTTTCCTACCTTTGGTTAATCATATTTTAAGTTAACTATGGATATCTTTCCCTCTATTACCCCGGTAAATTGGGAGTCAGCTGTAAGTTTAGTTCAATGTCTTATGACCAGGCAATAGTTTAAAACAGCAGACGTTTAAGTTCCGAAATGTGAAGTCTTAGTATTTAAATAGTTGCACAATTTATCTTTCTTCTTCTTCTTTTTTTTTAATATATTGGGTCTAAGAAGTAAATTTCAACTGGTTTTCTTATAGGATGCAAATGAATTTATTTAAGCCAAATATGGTCCATTATTATCGACAATGTTTCGCCATTTTGCGGGTAGAGTCATGATGCCATCGGTGAAAAACTTCTGTGGCTTCTGATTGAAAAACTGAATCAAGTGATTTTCACAGGCTTCTTGTGAAACCAGCTTAATTCCATTGAGAGAGTTCTGCAGAGATCGGAACAAGTGATAGTCCGAGGGTGCTATGTCTGGACTATACCGTGGATGCATCAAAACTTCCCAACCAAGCTTGCGCAATTTTTGACGAGTCATCAACGAAGCATGTAGTCGGGCGTTGTCATGACACCTTTCCTGTTGGTCAATGTCTAGCTCCATACCAATATCGACACTGCTGATATGCTTATCTTGCTGGACGTTTTCAAGAATTTCATCAGCTTTTTCAGTGATTGGACGACCAGAGCGTAGCTCATCTTTCACATCAAAATTACCAGAACGAAAGCGAGCAAACTATTTCCGCGCAGTAGATTTTGATAAAGTACCTTATCCGTACATAGCACAAATTTTTTCACACGCCTGCGCAGCATTCTTCATTTTGTCGTAATAATATTGCAAAATATAGCGCAATTTGACATTACTGTTCTCCATTTTCACACGGAAACAACTTTCCAACTTCTGCACCAATTTCACTGTTTATACACTCACTGTGACGCTCGAAGTGTCACCTTTCCAACGAGCGTTTAGTGGTGGCTCTGCGGTCTGTGTTCCCTGAGGTATTTGCAATTGACGCCAACTATCGGGGAAACGCCACGAACTTTTCCCCAGACTCAATACTTTTACTCTATCACACTTTATTTACATTTTCTAATACATGTATCCATACGAAAAACACGTTTCAACACAATAAAATGTCTCTGGCCTTTGAAGAAGTATTTCAGGGGAAGACGAAATACACTTCGCGAAGGAATTGTTTACAGTTGCATTGAATATGACTAGAATATTTTTTTTCAAAAGTACGTATGTTTTATACTTCTCTGTTCGTTAGTTCTGGGTATGAGCTATTTCTTTGGCATTTATTTGTTCATTTTCGTGTATTGATCGATTTATGGTTCTTAAGATTCTAAAGTTGTAATATCTGCTTTTCTAAAAGGTATTTTTGTATTTCGAATCGAAATTATAATCTCTTTAATAGTGCTTACACTTCATAAAAAGTGGAAACTCTTCCAAAACTGTGTACTGTCGGTACGAGAACATACTCCTACGCTTAATTGAAAAGCATGAAGTAAGAATTAAAGTCATCAGCTGGCAGAACTGATTTCGTGATTATTTATAAAAGTGAAAATAGTGAGATCAATATAAATAGTATTTAAAAAAAAAAGCAAAAAGAAAAAAAAAACCTAGTGTAGTCTTACAATCTGCAGTACTTTAATAAGCAAATTTAAATATTAATAATCAACCGAACCGGTATTTTCCGAGATGATTATCTTTTAGTAGACAAGGTACGCAAATGGATTTTTTTTTTCTTCACGATCTGGATATGCTTTAGGCAGCTTAGGTGGGAGAACTTCACGCAATGGTTCTAGCCAAACTAATAGAGGTTTTAGGCTGAGCGTTTGACGTGAAACACTTATGAAATTACATGTTGGTCTCATAAGCATTGTTACGCTTATCGGTATAGACTCACATCCCAGTTCTTCGTCTAAAAACGTATATGTACTCCCTTAATGAATGGAAATAAATGAAATCCAACTTTGAAGCTTTTCTAAATCAAGGAGTCAAGAACTGAAGATAGAAATTCAATAGATTGTAGCACTTGCACATAAAATGGATGTCTTGAAGTCAGGAGCTAGTAAATATATGATTGCCGGAAATAACTATGGGTAGTGGATTATAGGAGAGAGAATGACCATTCTAAACATGTTATGAAGTTTGCGGTTCGTGGTTATTTCCTTAAGGGCAAATAAACCTGTCCAATGAAACGGATCGGTAGGCAAAGCTTGGTAAAGAACAGCTGTCCCATCAATTAATCATAGTGATGGGTTGTAGTATATTCGGAACATGATAAATGAATGAGAGTTAAACAACATCGGTTTTATATTAAAAAGAAGACTGAAATGAGAAATCTAGTTTTCCATATCCCATTTTCGATTTTCCTTCTTATGTGACTTAAGTTGTGCCTCAAAAGATTTTTTTCTGTTTAAGTTTGTTACTGAATATTGCTACTAACTTTCCTGTTTTGAAGAGAAAAGTCAATTGAAAGTACAATTGTAGAATATTATGTATTAGTTTTTGTTTCTACGTTTTTACATCCATTTATTAGTGTATTACAGGTAAAATTTCCGGTATTGATGTATTTGGATATCAAATGTGAATTCTTTTTTTTTCCAGAGATAAGACAGTCCGAGTGTGGGAATGGAAACCTGGTTTGGGATATGTAGAGACTTCTTATTCTCCGTTGCAGTGCTATAAATATGGAGTCACTCATCTTCGGTTCTCCCCACAAGGTACAATGCTCGTCACTGCCTCGATTGACGGTAGCACGGTGCTCTTCAATGTCAAGGTAAATAGAACTATATTGATGAGTCCGTTGTATTATAGGTAAGGAAACTATATTTTATGTCTCAGAAGTTAAGGTATATAAACATGGATTTTGTTCCATTTAAATCAACAAACAAGTGTCAAACTTACTAATCTCTTGAGTTATCATCAGAGCTCTACAGGTAGCTTGGTAGTAGTATCTGTTACTTTTAATATTTTCCTCATCTTGATTGTTTGTATATTTAAACTTCGCTCTTTTACATTTTATTACTTATTCTTCTTAAAAATGGAAAAGGAAAGAAATCTATGGGCTAAATAGGCATCTATTTTGTAAGTCAATCACTTATCTACGGGATAATATCCCTCGGCGATCGTTTTTTCATGGCAAGATGGGTACCATTTCACTTTTTTTTTTTTTTTTTTTTTTTTTTTGGCAGGGTAGGTAATCAAAATTTTAGTGGGGTCTGATATTAAAAGGGATCGAGAGTTAGATGATTGTGATAAAAATTGGCTTGATCTTGTCCAGGATAGAGTCAAAATGTTCAACGCTTATTACTGTGGCCAGC
Organism: Lepisma saccharinum; assembly: GCA_022664845.1. Taxonomy (NCBI): domain Eukaryota; kingdom Metazoa; phylum Arthropoda; class Insecta; order Zygentoma; family Lepismatidae; genus Lepisma; species Lepisma saccharinum. The sequence continues at coordinate 12,070 of JAGDQP010009735.1, read as the reverse complement.
GGTGCCAACTTTTGTGAAACATTGGGTGGGGTCAAAGACTTGTTTGTAATTTTTCTTAAAAAATATATGTATATATATATATATATCAACCCCTCCCTTACACAATCATAATATTAGTTTTCATGATATCGTAATGCGTTTATAAAATTTAAACGAACTTGATCTAACACCAGAGCTCGAAGTTACTGGGGGAAGGGGGGGACGCCCCTAATATTTTTCATTTTAGAGTAAGCGTGCCCCTACCTTTTTGATACTGGGAACGTTCGGGAATACTACTCTTTAACAAAAGGAACGCGTTCCCAGTCTACTGAATGAATGAAAATTATTAGAAATGCGCTTGATGTTACTTTTTAAAAAATGGAGCTGATACATTTTACCTGACAATTTCGAAATATTGGCTACTCTGGCAACGAACAAATTGCGCCAATCGTTCGTCGAAATACACAAGTATTATGACTGACAGAAACACTAGGAGTCACTGTGGTCGATAAGAACGCAGGTAAGCATGCTTCTTCGTTCGATAGAAACAACAGACCAACGAGTGTGTGAGAGATCTGCTAACAAGATAGACGCACGAGAATGCCTGGCTGATGAGTTGTCGAACTTGTCGAAATATTGTGACTCTCTATCTTTCGGTGTCTGATATAATGTAGCAGACAGTCTCCAAGTAGCTTATAAGGAGACCATATGGAAACAATGGAGATACAAGAAGCCTACACACCACACATTTGTACTTCTTAGTACGGCCTCGAATGTTTGGGCAACTTAAGCACAACAATCTGTACATTTATAGTACAATTTGAGAAAGAAAAGAGACACACTTGTACTGCTAGTACAGCTTACCTGGAAAAGCAAAGTGTCATCAGAACTGTTCTTGTTTGTGCAATTTTGAAAAGGCAGCCAGCCCTCTTGTACTTCTCAGTACAATTGCAAATTGTACGCCCAAAACTGTACTTCTATAAGGAAAAAAAAGCAATGGAGGAAACCCCCTCCACAGCAAGCTGGCACTCTCTTGGCCCAACTACAGGTTGAGAGGTGACTGGAAAGATTTTAAAAAATACTCGGCAAGCTGATACACAATAAACATCTTGCTGAAGTATTATGTAACACAAAGCAATTGCAAAACTGAAACCTTAGGTTTAAAACAGAGCTTGGTTGAGACACCGGCCAGCTTCTAATAATAAAAATTAACAAACTACTCTGTATTACACAGAATTGGTACAAAACGAAGAGATTGCTATGCGCAGGCCTTTTTAGGACCAAAATAATCTGTGAAACTGCCACTAGGCAATTATTAAAAAAAAGGCTATAGAATAATAAATATTTTAGTAATAAAAGCTAATGACACAAACTGAGTGAACCACTGGCTGAAAGGACAACAAATACAGGAGGCCCTTGCTCACTATAACAAAGAAGAGGGCAATGAGACCTCTTAACTTCTGACTGGTTAGAAAAGAAAAAGATAACGCTAAATTAAACATTGCAAAAAACCTAACATATTATGATACTATCATTTAAGAGTCTTGAGACAGAAACTAACTGTCAGCAAAAATAACTGGAAACAAAAGACGACGCTCAACACATTTCTTAATCTCCTACCTAGAAAATGTGACGAACCAAGGAGACTTGAACATACTACGGAAGAAAGTTGTATCTCAGCATAAATAGTTGAAAAGGCAAGAAACACTCCAATATTATTTAAAATTTTAATTGCTCTCTTCAATTCATCCATCAAACTTGGCTATATCCCTACACAATGGAAGACTGCATACCCAGTCTTCTTACCTAAATCCAATATAAACCGTTTTAATTCTCACAACATCACTCTAACAAACACTATAGCGAAAATCAGCGAAACTATACTGTCTCAAAGGATAAGTAAATATATGTAAGAAACAAATTTAATAACAAACAACCAAGCAGGTTTTCGAACCAAGGTCTCTACTATTGATCAACTTATCCGTGTAACAACAGACGTACAGGTGGCGCTGAACAAAGGGAATAGGACAGCTGCTGTCTTCGTGGATCTGACTTCAGCGTTTGATACCGTTTGGCACGATGGACTCATATAAATTATATTCACTCAATTTTTTCACAACTATCGTACGTTGGATAAACAACTTTCTGACAGACAGGACCACTCAATTTAAATCCGGGAACGAACTATCAGATACACATACAAAGGTGAGTTCCACAGGGTGCAGCCCAATATTGTACACCATATACGTGAACGACACACCTGTACCGCATCATCAACAAACGAAATTTTGCCTTTTCGCTGATGACACTGCTTATTGGACAACAGCTAAAACAACTGGATTGGCAATAAAACAGCTTTAAAATATCACAAAGAAATTTATCACTTGGAGATTGCATTTGAATCAAAGCAAAACTCAATTTATAGTTTTTTATACGTCTGGACGAGGTACAAGAAAAGACAAAGAAAAGCATATTATAATTAAAAATACAAAAATCAATAAAAAATATACTGCAAAATATCTTGGCGTAACTTTCGATGACAGATTAACATTCAAAATGCACATACAAGATAGAAAATCTATAGGACCCAAGACACATTCACTGCTAAAATGCTACTCAGATCTATACTTCCACTGAAAATAAAAATCAGATTCTGCCAGTCCATCCTCAGATCGATGCTAACTTACGGCCACGAACGGTTTCATTCAAATATTAACAACACAGGACAGATAGAAAAATTTGAAAGGTATTGGATTCGATACTCAGAAAAAATGTGGAATACAACTAAAGTAAAACTTGACAACCAAATCCCTATAACTCCCATAGCATGTTTTTATGAAAGAAAGACGCAAGAAATACTCCTAATGGCTAAAGACAAAAATGTATCGCAACTAACTTACGACTACAAATGAACCAGAAACAATTCAGACACAATATAACATACCTGGAACTTTTATCATACGAAGACCATAAAACACAGCTATTTCTAACAAATAATCATCATCAAATTTATATCACAAAGTTCTACACGGACTGTCATAAAAATGAAATACGACACAAAGTAAAATAACGAAAGGTATAGTTAAATTCCCACACCCCCTTGCATTAACAACCCACAACCACACCAACCTATCATAATACAGATTAATATTGCATTAATAATCAATTTAGGGAAAAATTGTCCACTTCCAGTCTACACCAACTGCAAACAATATAATAAAAGAGCTTATTATTTGCCTTAGTTCAGACGGGTCTCCCGGATGCGATTTTTTTTTCAGTCTAGTTTTTGCAACTTTTCGTTTTGATTGGCCAATGAATGCGCATAAGACGGTGCTCCAAATGGGAATCTCTGTAGTAGCAAACTACCGTCGTAAACAAGTTGGGGAAGAATGTTAACAGCACTTTCGCGTATGCCCGCCGCTAACTGGGGCCCCCCCCCCCCCCCCCCCGTCTAACGCCGCCCAGCTTCCGTCGGACGCACCGTCCCCCATTGCACACCGAGCGAATGCCGTGCTTTATTTATATACATCCTAGCTTTTAGTAGCTAACGTTCCCATGATCACTAATTTAAGATAATCTACGAAAAATACAAGAAAGCAATTATTAATAATAAATTTGAACATATAAAAAAATATTTTTAAGAAAAATAGAATAAAAGGTCTTGCGCCCCGCCGGAAATCGAACCCGGGTTTTTATTTCGTAAGCCAACGTCCTACCAATGTGCCACGCTAGGACCTGCAAACGGTGGTTTCGCCGTTGTATTTACAGTCATTCCATGACATCTAGCCAACATAGGGATTTACATTCAGTGAACCGTACTTTTAGAACTTCAAATACTCGACTAGAAAAAAAAAATCCTCGACTCGTGAGTGTGTGTGTCCTGATGCTGGTTCCGATTCCCATTAAACAAGTTCAATTTTAAATCCAAATAATTAAAACTATCACAGGACGAAAGTGAACAAAATTGGCCAGCGCCTGGCGGCCCTGGATAATTTACATTCAGTCAAGCAATCCAGGTGTGGAATATTCCACCCACTACCTGCTACACAACACACGAAGCTGGGTGTTCTAATGTAAAAATTACGTTAATTATGGTGGAAAGAAATTATTGTAAAAAAGAGGCATAGCTACTAGAACAATCCGTACCTGTGCCCTGCCTTGAGATACGTATGCTGAATACCAACCTGAAAACACATATGGAGAAAACCCAGTGCAAGTCACAACACAAAAAAGTAAATGAAGGAGAAAAAATGAAATTAAAAATCGGCTGTTTTAAGGGCCAAAACAATGTATTAGAGACCACATGAACCGGAAACTTACAATGAAGCCCGGTTACGGAAGCAATAATTAAGAAACTTGAACAAGGTAACCGGGAAATCGGAAAAGTACAAGTAGCAGGGTAACTCCCCCGAGAGGGAGACCAACCAAACAGGTAAGAAGATAATGGAAGAGATGTAACAAAGAGAATATACCGGAGGTCAAGCAGCGAAGAGCCCACCCGGACAGTACATGACTTGGCGACCACTTAATTTGTCTTTAAAAAAATAATAATATAAACTTTTTAAAGACATCCTTTTTTTTAACAATTCGTACTAAAAAGTAAAGAAAAAACTGTTTATGCATGACAGAAAAGGAAAACATGAAGTTCGCTCTCATATACAGTCACTTCATAAATTCTTGAATTGGAGCGCCACATGCTTTTTCTTTTTAGTCATGCATAATAAAAATTATTTTCTACTTTTTAGTACAAATTGTTTAAGAAAAGTGTGTAAAAAGTTTTTTTTATTATCTTTTTCGAGTTATTAAGGTGTTTGGATACTTTTTCTCAAGCTAATGGTTTGTGACCCAAATCCTAAAGTGTTCTGCAACCAGTCAAATCCAACATCGTTGCAGGCTAGTCTTTTTTAAGGATAAAGAAGTCTAAATTTAAAATATTTAAATATGCTTGTAAAATATATAGAAATATATGAAAGTAACAGAGCTTCCTACGTAGCCTAGTCTGTATCGCGCTCGACTTAAGTGCGAGTGGTCCCGGGTTCGATTCCCGGAGGGGTCTCAAAATTTCGGTGTTGACCCAGTATCGTGAGGACAATTGGGGAGCTGTTATAAATAAAAGACAGTGGCGATCACAGTTGAGAGCTTGGGCTCTCCTCTCCTAACACTTCTGGTCAGCGTGGGAGCAGTAGATCAACTCTTCCCTCCAGAAGAGATCTCATCCAGTAGTTGATTGAATATGGCTGTGAATTATATATGAAAGTAAGAAAGGGGTATTGTATTGTCACCCGACTTACGTCACTGTGCAAAATTTCATCATTTTATGACGTCAGGAAATGATTTAAATTAACGTTGCAAGATTTGAGTTCACGACGAACCATTGTGAACTAAATGAAAAGAATATAAAAAGAGAAACTTGGAATGCTAAAATAATAAACCTGAGCCAAAGTTGTCTAAAGGTCTTAAATAAATTCCAAATTTTTACTAAAATAGTAACCACATTCACTACCACCAGACGGCTTAAACCGTGATCCACTCAAACTGGAATACCGAAATGAAAAGAAAAATAGTACCTAATGAAAAATTTAAACCTCAGACTCTTGAGAAGATTTGATACAGACATATGGGTTCGTGGCGCAACACATGAGCACAAATAAAATCACAAGATAAAATATTAAAGTTGACCGGGAATACCGGCAAACCGGTAGAACAAAAGCAGAATCACAGAACGCTGGTACTCGTACAGAACTACAAAAAGGAAGAAGGGAAACTCCTTTATTACATATACAAAGAAAGCGAGAATACAGCAGGCTGGTGTGAACAGATTGTAACGGGGTCCGGGTTTCGCATTACATTGAAACAAACAGAAAAAAATGTCTACATCAACTGGCACGAGCGTAATATATATATATATATATATATATATATATATATATATATATATATATGCCAAAGTATTTTCCAAGACGCATGACATTTGATGATGTTACATTATGTAATTTCGCCGATTATCTAGCCTTAACTTTCAAGAATCAATCGCCGCAAGCGTAACCTTACCTTTTCTGACCCGCTTCGAGCACTACCTAACACAATAATTGGTAATAGCTAGTAAACTGTCATGAAGATGAAGCATAACCTAATTAACAGAAATTATCTTAGGTTGATAATAAAGTAGAATCTGGACTCAAGCTCGACGTGGCGGACTTGCTCCAAATATGTTTCTCCTGACTGCACTTCTTTCTGTAATTTGTTACAAATATCCCCTAAATGGATGATTGTGGACTTTATGAAAGTTACGTTAAAAATAAAGATATTTCGGTATAATTCTTGCAGAGTATAACTTCGATGAAATACACCTGTGTCTGAGCTAGCTGAATACTGTTTTCAAATAAATGCATCTGTGACCACGGAGGGGAGAAGAACAAAGTGTGAAACATAAATGCAAGAAAGAAATTAATAATTTTCGAAGGATTTGTCACATACAGTAATTAACCTCTTCACAATGTAATACTAACTTAGCGAATATTTTTAACACTTCAAACAATTATTAGGTATCTTCTCTGAATGCGCTATAGAAGCAGATTTAAATGAACAAGACGACCTTGTACCAATACAAATATTATTTTATTTCGAGAATTATATCGCCAATTAATTATTTAAGTAGTTTAAATTATTTGAAGATTAATTATTTAGATTTTCTTTCTCCGTGATAAAATATCCACATCTGTAGTCAGCTATGAGTAACGAAGTGAGATTTTTTCTAATTTACAGATGCAGTTCCTTTCTTTCACATGTGAAAGACGCCTTTAAGGATAATCTAAAGCAACAGTATCCAACAAATGATGGCAGCACTATCTCCGTATATGTTTAATGTATTCTTATTGTTGCACGAGATTTCCTTGTTGCTCCTATAAATTCAAGCCTAGAGAGTTCAAACTTTCAGGGAAGAAAGTTCATAACCGATTCAAGAGCATGATCGATGCCGATTTTTAATTTTCATTTTCCTTCATTGTTGAAATCACTTCAATGTTGTTATGAATATTGAAACCTATAACAGTGAAGCTCTTTCAACAGTGAACGAAAAAGAAAATTTTAAATCGGCATCGATCGTGCTCTTGAATTGGTTATGAACTTTCTTCCCTGAAAGTTTGAACTCCCTAGCCTTGAATTTGTAGAAGTAGCAATGAAATTTCATGTAACGGTGAAAATACATTAGACATATACGGAGGTAGTGCTGCCATCTTTTGTTGGAGATCGTTGCTTTAGATTATCCTTAAGACCGTGCCATAACTAGCGACTTACGGCTTTCAACGCATTCTGTTAGCTAAAAATTAAGTACCATGGAGGTGAGATTTTTGTGTGACACTAGATTTTTTTAATGGTTTACAGCGAATTGCAAGCATAAAATGGAACATATTTGCATTATTTCTTCCAGAATAAAAATAGGGATAATAATACTTCATATATTGCAATTGCTATTTACGTCAGATCTCCATTAACGTTATTGTAAGAACTTAATCTTTGAGTAACGGAGGTGTGTGGGGACAAACATATTCTGCGTGAAAAATTATATATAATTACGTGCTTTTGTATATTGACTATACGGAAGTAAAGAATTTGGGTTACTCTTGCTTTTCATTATGTTAAGTGGTTCATTTTTGAATAAATAAAAATACTGTAGCATGCAGTAGGTACAAAGCTGTAGCCAGGAACACGCCACGGAAGTGAGGTCTCACGCTTTGTGGATCCAAATACGGGACCTTAAAATTCTTAAAAATTGTTCAAACATATGAAAACTGTTTCATCACAGGGCACTTTAGCTCTGCGCAAAAGCATTATATTTCTAAAGTTTGTTTTCAGAATTCACCCTCCTGAGACATGAAAATACACATTTTTCGGGCAGTCACCCAAATACAAATTTTCAGCGCTATTTTTATTTGTCAAAACAACAAATTAAGTCTTTGTTAACACATCTGACATCGTCTACTTTTCCGGTAACAAAATTTTCAACTAAGTTTAGGATTTCACTTTCCTGAAAACTCTTTTTAAAGAATAGATTCACACAATTAACATGTTCGTAGAATTTGCACTCGAAATACTTTTTCATATCAGTGAACTCATGCTGTGTGTGTAGGCGGTGGGATACCTTGCTTGTTTTGAAGCCCCTGATTTTCTGACAAGTCCAATTCAAACTCTGTTCTCGTAGTTTGCTCCCAGAACATGTCAAAATTATCGACTGTGCCAACTGTTTCGCTTGTCGGGAACCTATATTGTTCACGAACGTTAAGTAATTTGATTATCGGAAGGAAAGAGACGAATGAAGTTCAGACCGACAATGTACGTTGTATTTCTTCTTGAATGTTCACGACTTTAAAAACAATTATTGAATATTATTATTTTCTTTCTGATTTCTTCTGTCACTTATTTGGTTTCTCCGAGTGTTTAAATGTACTTGTACGAGGGGCGTATCATAATGATTTACAATTTTCATTGTGTCATGTCCTGTGTCCCACCCATGACAGTTCATGCATATCACAATGAACCTTACATATTTGTCTCTTTACAGGTGGCAGACTAATCTGACAGTCGAAATTCATAACCAAGACAACATAGTTAACTCAGCACCGTGAGAACGACTAAGTTCAACAAGGGCAGCGCTGGACCTCTTTGTTTATATGGAAAGTGAGTGTCAACTGCGGACATTCATAGAAGTCTAGTGTGTGGTGAACATGCACCATGAAACGGTTTAAAACTGGGTGAATATGGTGGATATGGACGTTCACTTTCTTGCCAAAACTGGCCTCCATCGCCGTCGATTAGCGGCCACGTTTCCAGCTATCCACCCAGTTGTAAGCCGTTTTCTGTGATGGTGCATGTTCACCACACACTCTCACAAGCCTTCTGTGAATGTCTACAGTTGATACACCTCTTTCTATAGAAACAAGAATGTCCAGCGAGTCCTTGCTGATCTTTCTTTATGTTGTCCGGATTCGTTCTCACGGTGCTGTCGTGGCTACGGATTTCGACTGTCAGATTAATGTTGCCACCTGTAAAGAGACAAATATTGTGGAAGACATGAACCACCAATCGGCGGGAGATAGGTCATAACACATTGAAAATTGTAGATCATTATGATATGCCCCTATTATTATATCGGTGGAGTTGTTGAAAATTTGAAGAGGTGTTGCCAGATTTATGTTGCACTGCTGGGAGTTCTCAGCTGGCCTCCACTACTAGTTTGAATGAAGGCTTTTAAAAGGAACAAGCTTTTAGGTTTGTATTCATGTATTAAGCTTATGGTGCGTAGTAATCTGTGTTCATAACAGATTTTCAAATAAGCAGCTCACCATGAAAAATACACGGCGAATTATTTAATGTGTTTGGCCTCATATAAGTTGGCGCCACTGACTGTGACTATGAACTCTTGTACACTATGTTCTTTATCAACTTCAGAACAGCTTTATCATTATAAAGTCTACAGAAATATTAAATGTGCAAACTTTTTTAAAATAAAGTATTCTTATTGTCACACAGCTTTGTATATATTTACTAAGTGTGAAATATAATTTTCTCTAATTGCAAGTAATCTGCTTATATTTGAAGCTTTGATTACAGAATAGCAAGGGTTATCTGTAATATCTTAACGGTATTTTTAAACCGACATTGCATGAGGGCTATCTATCATAATAATGAACTTAACGTGAATAAGCTTCCAGTGATTCGACCTCAAATCTTCGTCCATTGTCATATAAACGAAAGGAAGAGAAGACAGGACAGAATTAAAGTAACAGAAAAAACTTACTGTGAATGTTTTTGGTAGAAACTACCTACATGTTTATAACTTACTTAAACATGGAAATTTATCCACGTAAATACATTATCTTACTAGTTTAGTTTCCATTTTGAATCACAGATTGTTTGAATTTTCGATGGCTGATAAATAGGCTATATTTTCCTGGACCTACGGAATAATTTTCGATTTTACTAAACACTAAAATTAATTTGGCTCTTTCTTCACACAGAAATGTTGATTTCACCTCCCTTTGAGCACCATTTGCACATTAAAATTGATGCGTTGTTATTCAGACAGATCGTCATCCCTACTGTTAACGCCAACGACCTAAAAATATATTTTCAGAAGGGTGTTAAGTAATGAAGATTAGGGAGTATCTAAGGAATTGGTTGGTTAAGTGGATATTTGAAGGTTGTAGAAAAGGTAATAACCAAGGTCTTAGTTTAGGTACCTTCCCACATTCGTGTGGTGAAACTAAAGTAAGTTTAGTCAGTTTAGCCAGTAGTAGGACTCAAGTCTGTTTGTCTTCCCAGTACCGTTCCGAAGTCGATGACCGTAAGCGTTAGACCATGGATTTACACATAATCTTTCTCTTCTTTTATTGCTAATAATAATAATAATAAATAGGCACGTTTGCAGGTGTTCACATCTATTCTTTCGAATTATGCGTTTGCAGAACAAGTTCCTCAATGAAAGTTCCAAACATATGGAGTGCTTTGACTTCATAACTAGCTACTAGGGCTGGGAGAATGCCAAGGTGTGAATAATAGTCTATATACACAGAGAATTGACCGTGCTGTTGTGGTGTAATGGATAGCATACCCAGCCGGCAACTGGACGATCCGGGTTCGAGTTCCAGTCACGGCGGTTGTCAACTTTATGTCCTAACATAAGATTCTTGTGAAAAAAGGGATAAGAACAATAATTATAGTTATCACTTGATTTACTCAACTTATTTAGAAAACATGTCGGTTTCCTGTATAGTTTCCATCCTGTGAGTTAAGTATCTGTCGTAGTCTTAGAATAGGTTCAGTGTGTCCTCACTAAATGGTACAATACGATACAAAACACAAAAACTTTCACATTTGTCACGGCTTACATCTTTAGGTGCTAAGAAGGTGTACAAAGACGGGCAAAAACAACAAATTGAACTATTATTGTTACATATTGCGAGTGCATCTTTTTAGTGCGTTCCCCGCCGAACACGACCTCAGTTAAGCTGGCCGTCATGACCAGGATTTTATCCCGCACAACCTTCCCAGTGATTAACCATAGTCAGTTACTTTTGCCGTTAGATCAAATGGCCTGGATAAATTAGTAAACTTGAAAGCTCCCTCCACCTGAGAAATAAAATCATCTTGTCAGAATTGCATTATTGATTTTCTAAAATGAGATTCTTAAATAATAATACTTTTCATATTGTCTTTTTCTATTCCAGACTGGTAGTAGAGTGTGCGCATTCGTTCAGCCTAACGGATGCCCTGTACGGGTGTGTTGTTTTACCCCCGACTCGACGATCATAGCGACAGCTGGTGACGATGGCACTGTGTGTGTATGGGATTTAGTTCACAGAAATCTTATTAAGTAAGTTATATATTTGAAAATGTACAGTTTCTAACTTCACAATCTTTGGATTAAATTGAATTTATGTTTAGGTTTAGGCTGACTTCCAATAATGTTAAGTAATTCGTAAATTGGAATAAAAGTATAGTAAAAGTTGTAGATACCTCCGTTGAGTTGTATACATGCAGGGTTGAAAACTGTAGATGTACACACATTTATAGAAAGTTGCAGATGGAAATTTTTGTTAAGTCTGGAACTTGTTTTACTTGCCAACGTTGATACGCCAACGAGGCATGTACAACATACGGAAAATTAACTTTACATGAAACATTGGTTCGGTATTGCAGTATTGTGCAGATTGTTGGGCTTGAAAAGTATCCCCATTAAATATGACTACGTGATTGTTAACTATGGAGAGACAAAAAAGAAAGTCAACCGTCGAAGAACCGGTGTCGTAGGATATGTGTACCCCCAAAGATTTGTACCGGGGGGTACACATATCCTAGGATATTTGTACCCCCCCTATAAATCTCGGAAACATCAAAGGAAATCATGCCGCTTTCTATATATTTCATTATGGAATGGAAAATTAATAACAAAATCACCCAGTATGGGGGTACACATATCCTAGGATATTTGTACCCCCCTATAAATCTCGGAAACATCAAAGGAAATCATGCCGCTTTCTGTATATTTCATTATGTGATGGAAAATTAATAACAAAAACACCCAACTGGGGGG
>JAGDQP010009734.1:39689-51199 GCA_022664845.1 Lepisma saccharinum | reverse complement strand
TACGTTTAAAAAACTTGTTGTTTATACCAACCCAGGTACGCTAGGAGCAATCAGTTATAAAATTACTTACGTGGAAAACCCAGGTTCTTCACTGTCGTACAAAATATATTCCACTTTTTAAATCGTTAGAGTTTCAGACATCGCTAAATCCTTTTGTCGAAATGTAAGACGTAAAAGAAAATATTAGATAGAAATAATAAAATCATTTACAGGTAAATCATATCTTAGTTTCCGTTTGAAGTAAAAATTTGAAAACTCCAATATAGCTAAGGTTTTCAAATATTAACTTGATCCACAAACAATGTTATGATTTTTTGTAAATAGCTTTCTGTGTTCTTTCAGTCTGTACTATTTTAGTTTACATTTTGACGAAGAACTTAGCGAAATCTGATGGGACGTTAAACATTTAATAAATGGAATATACTTTCCACATGAAAACTTAGATTTCCCACATAAGTAATTTTATAATTTGAAGTATTTTATTCAACGCAGATTTAGGATTGTAACTTCCTTCGATGTAGATGATACTTTTTTATTTCCTTGGTTGAAGTTAGAGACTTGTATGTCAGTAATTTAAAACTCCTACATATAAAAGGCAATGTTTTCTAATATTGCACCTAAACTTTATCATTCTTCAATATGAATCGCTACATTTGTTGTAATTTAGTGCGTTCTAATCCAATTTAAAAGTTGGAGTGAATCATTCTTGCAGTTATGTGTTGATTTCTAGACAAGACATGGGAAATATTGTTTACATAATGACAACTGGACATACATTATTTTAATTGTTATTTCTGGTGTAGCACTAGCCTCCCTTGTGAGGGAGATATAGAATAAAAACTAGTGTTTCTGTTACATTGCTGTGTCTGGTAACAAACTGAAACCATATTTTTTTCTTTGCGGAGGCATGATTTTTCTGTAAATTTTAGTTAAGATTGTCATGAATATGTTGAGTTTTCAATGCATTCTAGAATTAGCATTTTTTATAATAAATTATTGACGTTATTGAAAACAATTTAAGAACGTCAAGTAAATATATTATGATTCCTTATTATTGTTTAGTGTTGCACAGTACCTACTCAGGGATTCATAGTTTGCTCGTAGACGATAGGGGCCTGTTACGAAGAGCCAACTTCTTCGCTCATTAATTGCATTGTGTTTTCTCTGTTGGTTGAAAATAATTAGCAGTAGGCGATCAAAATGCACTTTTAAGGAAATCATTGCTATTTTTTATACATTGAGTTCTGGTTGCATATGTTTTTAAAGTACTTCTGATATTAATTTTTATTTAGGCTTGGAAATTTGGAGGAAGCAAAAAATATTTTCGAGGAGTCTCTTAGCAGATCCAAGATGGAGGCGGAACATGATCCGCAGTACTACAACTCAATAGCTGTTACCACTACTTACAATCTCGCACGGCTGAGTGAGGCGTTGTGTCAGTTTGACAGATCAGAGAAATTATACAAGGACATCCTAAAAGAGCATCCTAATTATGTGGACTGTAAGTAGGAATTATTTGCATTTTTAAAATTTCGATGAATGAATGCCATGATTTCGTTATTCTCATAGTGCCACTTGGGACGATACTCAACAGATAGATTGTTTCTTTATTAATTTTCGAATAAAGTTCATAATCAAAGTATAATAGTTGGGGAAAAAGTAAATAAGTAAATTTTAGGGTGGCATTTTCTTATTGTTTCGACTATGCCAATTTAGACAATTAGCAAACTTTCTCTTCCTTTGTCATGTGTAGCATTAAAATGGTGGGTGAATAAAATCAGATGCTAGGTATTGACCTCACCTTTTGTAAAGAGCTTGTACTACATAAATCATGCTTGGCGAAATTTTAAAGCGTATTGCACCTCACCGAGAAAAACTTCAGTCTGTAAAAGTCTTTTTCTTAGGTTTTAGAGGTTAAGTTAAAGGAATCCAGGAACAGGGTAATGAGATGACTATGTCACCTGTATGGCAATATGGGAGTATAGATGGAGAAAGAAGTGTTGTGGACTTTTCCTGTTAGTTGTAATTTGTAAACAGTTGTAAATTAACGGTATTCCGAGGATCCTTACGTTTATTAAGGAGTCGGATTCAATCCAGAGAGCCACTATGAGGTATTCAGCTTTAGATGTTAAGTTCTTTAAGTAAACTGCCTCGTCCCTCTATTCTCAGTAAGCTGAGGAAAGAAAAAATAATAAAATTGCTTCCTCTGAATTTTACTCCCCCGACCCCGATTTGGATATATTTTTGTACATTCCGCTGAGAAACATAATACGAATCCCTTCGAGGAAAGAATTCGCATATTTTGTGTACTCAAGGGGAAAAAGTACTCATTAGGTTGTTGGGAAAAGCTAATCACCGTGTCTTCATCTGTAATATGTGTAAAGTTCGATCCATTATTCATGTATAAATACTAGTTAGCTAATATTGTTCCCGAATATCAGTTGCTTTTGTTATATATATAAATAAATTTTCCGATAAAAGAAGTATGTATCGTTTTTTTTTGTAAATTCTAGACAGACTTTTTACATTGAAGTTGTACGTACAAAGTTCTAATACAAAAACCCATCCGTGAATCAATATCCAGATTACTACCAAGATGCAGAGCAATGCTTTATTAGTTTCCAAAATAGTATATGTTGATTGCAGCAAAGCTGCTTTGATTCAACAATGCATTTACTGAGTTTCTAAACAAAAATATTTCTCTCTCTCTCTTTTTTTAAGTAAATGCGGTTAAAAAGTCTGACGTTCAGGGTGTGACCACCTCTGATATCCTGTTTGTATTTCGTTGCGTCACTTCACTCACATCATTGCTGTTGTCAGTGTACTAGGTACAGATCAATGCATTTCAGTGATTTGTGATTTGTACAACGAAGATCAACAAATTGTACCACTCGCTGATTCGTCATAGATCTTTAGAATAAGAATGAAAAATACTGCTTGCTAAATGTACTGTAAGCGCCCAGTCGTAAAATTATAACGTCGGAGTGGATAGCCCGATTTAAGTACTGCTTTTTGTAACTTACAGAAAATCACATCGTCTTTAAGCTACAGGAAACCGTATTCTAATCGGTGTATCCATTCCAAAGTTATTCAGGGAAGAAATTTTACGATTGGGTACAAACTGTTGGCGCTGACTACGTGGTGTGTGTTAGGATACGTGGACAGGGCCATGAAAAGCATATAACTAAATAGCGGACTACTTTTTATCCCAGTATGATTGCCACTCATTGCATTTTTTTACCTATTGTCGCCGCTTAAAAGAAAGTATTTTTACAAATTGTGGAAGTATTTCTGATAAGTCATATATTCTTTATAGGTTATCTGAGACTGGGATGCATGGCACGAGACAAAGGCCAAATCTATGATGCCTCTGATTGGTTTAAAGAAGCCTTACAAATTAACAACGAACATCCAGATGCATGGTCATTGTTAGGTAATCTCCATCTAGCGAAAATGGAATGGGGACCTGGACAAAAGAAATTTGAACGTATTTTAAAGGTAAGATATTTTTGTGTATTGCACTGTCTGTCTGAGTTATTTTCTTATTTGAATTTTAATATATTTTAACGTTGCGTTGATGTGGGCAGTGTAACTATCGTTATTTACCATATAGATTATTTGTAACGCAGCTCATTTTTTTCAGTCAAATTTAGTCTCCAAAATCGGGGTGCGCATTAGAATCGATGACGCACTACATTCGCATGCAAACTAAAAAAAAATTCTGCTTATGGTTCTGCTTGTGCTTCGGCTCTGTTTGGGGTTACATCTTTGGTCGTCGTTCCTTGCTTCGTGAGCTTTCGTATTTTGTTTAGGTTTACCTTGACATTTATCGTCGCGAGTACTACCGATAGCAGTATATTTTTGTAGGCGTTGTTGTTAGTAAAAGCTTCAAACTCAGTTTGACTTTATCAAGAGATGGAAGACAAAAAGTAACGTTAAGGTATATTGTAATACGAGTACTAATAAGCCGGCCGGGTGGTCGAGCGGTCTGCGGCGGTAGGCCATCGGCTCGAAGGTCCCGGGTTCGATTCCCGCAGGGGCATGAGAGTGGATTTTAACAGCTAAAGGCGAATCATGACGGGCCTAAGTCCAAAGTTACTAGACTGGCCCATATAAAAATAGTTTACCAAAGTTTACGGGTACTAATAACATTAAAAATCTATAACTTAAACTCGTTATATGTGGTACAATTAAAGCCTCTTAAAATTCAGGTGCGCATTAGATTCGTCAAAATGCGTGTAATGCTACCGTAACTGGCGGTTTATAATGTCTTATTTTCATATCTGCCAAGTAAAATAGTTAATATGTTGAGTAACGAATGATTTTGAATTTGCTGTTTCTCAATTGGGTTAAAAAAAATGCAAGTACTCGTACTTTCAGGCGCTGTTTAATTTTGTCTTTGATGTACAGAACTGGAAAGGTGGTGGTAGTTGTTGTTGACTGAAGTTTATGACTCATTGAAACCTGAAAAAATAATGCAGCCATATAATGGACGAATATTTCGTCATTCAATGGTATCAATCAAAGAGCTTTAATAACATTATGTCGTACCTTTGAATTACATTCAGGAAAGATTATATCCACTCGCGAGTACAATCTAATCTTTTGTTATACAACAAAATAAGAACATCGTAATTAAATTATCTTGTTACACAGCTAAATTAATAGCATTATATTAAGTCAATTCGCATTTGTTTTCTTTTTTGTTTCTAGAATCCTGCAACATCAAATGATGCTTATTCACTGATTGCATTAGGAAATGTGTGGTTACAAACTTTACATCAGCCTACCAGGGACAAGGATAGAGAGAAACGGCATCAAGATAGAGCTTTGGCAATGTATAAGCAAGTGCTTCGAAATGATCCGAAGAATATTTGGGCTGCAAATGGAATAGGTAAGAATTATATACAATTTTCCTTCCCGGACAAATGGTTCTTGCCCTGGTATAAGAGTAGATGTAAAGAATTTTATCGGAGGCTGATTTGAACCTTACTATGGTTTCATTTATTTATTATTCATTGTTTGGGATTAAAAATAGCTTGAGAGGGCAAGTTAAAGAATCACTTTAATTTGAAGAGAAACTAGTCTGAAAAACTCGTTTCTATATCGAAACCTGACTTGAACTCTTTCTTCATGGTGGCTGTAAAAGTAGCAACCAGACTGCAACAATTATCACATGACGTTGAGATAAACGAAGTAGGGACAGGCTATGATCTGCTAGAATTGCAATGAATATTGTAATGTTCCATGTACTTGAGTACGAGTTTCACATTCGCAGTGAAAGCATAGTAGCAACGTGAGTACTACAAATAGTAAACGTGTAAAATAAGTGACGCAATGTAAATAAACAGTGCAATACAAACAAGTAGACGATAACACCAATTTCATCAAAGAATCAACAGACGGAGCCACAATCAATAGAGGAGCTTGAAGGACCACACCGCAGGAGAACTATAAAAACCCCGACGCAACCGTATAATTCATCACTCGCATGGGTGGTCGCCTCTCTCCTCTACCTTAACTCCTGCATACACAGTTAGCTGTCGGACTGGTAGCTTCTTCTAATTCAGCACATACAGTTAGCTGTCGGACTGATGTGCTAATCCTTAACCTGCACACACAATTAGCTGTCGAATTGGGCACCTAATTCAAACCTTGTACACAGTTAACTACGGACTGGTACAGCTATGGACAAAAAGATTGTCGCATGTCTATAGCTGACATTTTTTCTCTCAAAAATAAATATATTGAAGCATCGTATAAATTCACTGACTTGTAATGATAAGCAGAATTCTGTAACGTATTTGTGTGAAAAATATTGTCCTGATATATAGCCAAATAAGGGTAATATACAATAAAATTAAATTTTGCGTCGAAAAATGTTAAGTCCAAAAATCTCAGCAAGTTGTAAAGTTCCCTCGTTTTTCCCCCCGCAGAAGGATTTTTTTGTAACCCAAGTGGAATTTACCTGAAGAATTTAATGACAGAATTATTTATGACGTAGATGAGGATCAATTGTATTAAAAATGAATTACCATATTTGTTTCTTCAAATAATGTAACTCAATTTCGGTTCCGTAAACCCAAGCTGTCATAAATGAACGTCAAATAAGACACTTTTTCAAGAAGTTAGAAAACATCTAATTTACTAATGACCATCACTGCTCTCTGTTAGTAACTGAATAAACTACATGAACTACAAGATTTGTCCAGTTATTTCTACCGGTATTTCAAATTTCAGTGTGCAATCAGGGCAGATATTAATAATTTGTTTTAATTTTAAATAACTTATAATAAACATATATATTTTATCTTGTCAGATTTGCTAAAACCGTTTTTTAAAACGTTGCTTTAAAAGCGAGAGTTTTCTTGAAATGTTTGGTAGATGGGTAATAAAATAAAACTGTCATTTCTTATAAATTTGTAGAACGCAGGGTGATGTCAATCTAGCTTATTAGTTTAGGGCAACGGTTCCCAAACATTTGACATGTTGATAAATGTCCGTGTAGATGCATTTTCGGACGACTTAAGCCAGGAATTATTCAGGGAGTGGGGGTGAGTCCGGACTCCCTTCCCTGAAATTCGGATATTTTTAGTAATATTAGTATAATTTTTGGCAAAATTATACGCATTTTACGTAAATTTTACACACACTCACAGAGACCTCGGGCCCTCCTTGTGAAGGTGTTCGTTCTGCGTGAAACCATCTTCTAGATACGTGCCTGCCTTAAGCAAGCGATTTTCAGTGGCAGGTTCGCGAATTTATTTTACCAGTTCCAGGCAAAGTGCTGTTATTTATCTATTTTTTTGAATCTGGAAACATATTTTTCATTTTCTTTCTGCAACAAATACGTAGGTTAAAAAGGTATTAGGCCAACGCTTGAACTTCAAATAAACTGCAAACTTACTATTAGTTCCCAACTATTGCAGAACTCCGTATATCAGTGGCGGCGTATGTCAATCTGGGGCCGGGAGCAAGTCAACTTGATTGATGCCCGTTCACGATAACAATCGTGAGCTCACACTGCTACTGTTGGCCGAATATCTTATTTTCCGTTATTTGGAGCCTCGCTGGAAAGCTCAGTTGCCAAGACATATTTTCTTGCTCACTCACCTTAACCTATACGTAAAAATGGCTTCTTAGAATGTGAAGAGTCATACTTATTAACTATTACTGTCAACTGAACAAATAGAGTTCTGAGACGGCGTAGCTGTTACGTCACCGACCACCATTGATGTGATTCATTGATTAATCTTAACAAGCGATTATTCACCTGTGTCGGCGACCGGCAGGGGCACCGCTAGCCCCACTTACGCTACCACTGCCAGAGATATCTAGTTACCTCTTGAAAACTCGAAAATTTTTGTAATGGCAACAGATGTGACGTGCCTACAAAGTTACCGTAACGATAAACGTATGGTGGCAAGCAAGCAGCGTTGCAAGTGTGTATTCCAAAAATCCCGCATTTGCTTATTACTAAATTACTGCCAGTAAATATTTTTCGACATAGAAGTAGCTAGTAACTTAACATTGTTAGTGTGTAGGAAATTATTTATTATTATTTGCATGTTGTGTAAACATAAATACATGATTTTCCATTGGTTAACTAAATGAATTAGTGCCAACAAAAGAAAGTAGCAGTACTCTTCAGATTCATCAAGAACGGAAACATGTATAATCAAGAGCAAGATGCGACTATACAGAGTATCCTGGAATGTGAATCGTGCGCTTCACTATCAATCTTCCTATTATAGAGTCAGCGATATCTTAACCAGTTAAGTTTATTAACAATATTACATCTTAACTGTGTATTCAGCAACATCACTTTGACTCTTGGTAGTCTGAGGTACCGCAAAGCTTACCTAAGGTAACAGTTTCCATTCTGAGAACCAACTTTCCAAAATTTGCCGGAAAGAAGCTATAGTATCTCGAATTTCCAAATCAAGTCTCAAAATGTAGAACGAGCAGCTAACGCAGAAAACAGTAAGTAAGGAGAACAATCACGGACTGAAGGAAAAACGGTAAAATATAACCTGATTTTAACTAGCCCGCTTTCTCCCTCTGCCGCTTGCTCGGCATGAATTCGTATATATGCGTGACATTTGCATGGATTTATATTACTTCCTGTGCAAAGTTGGTTTATCACATCATGTATGTGAAAGTGAAAAAGTAGAGATTTCTAATATTTTCCAAATTGAATTAGCAGTCGCCGTAGCTCAGCTCGTCTGACTGCGAATCGGGCGGCCCGCTTTCAAATCTCAGCCAGGACGCTAGAAGCTTTTCTCGCACGCATCCACCTATGAAAGTGACCGCCAAAGTGTTCTTGTTATTTCGGGGCACCTTGGGTGGTAATGTACCTTGTGAGTGAGTAGTAATGCTCGCTGCCTTGTAATCAAGGGGTCCCGGGTTCGATTCCGGGTAGGGACATATATTGTTCGGAGCCACGTTACGTCATCTTTTCCTTCGCCATCTTTCGTACGTCATCTTTTCCTTCGCCATCTTTCGTACGTCATCTTTATCTGATGGAAGTCAATGGCAAACCACCATCGGTTCACAATACCGATTGTCACTGTCACTTGTTAATTGAACTTAGTCTTGTGAGTGATTAGACAACAAGTCAAATCAAAGCGCTCACGCTTAGACTAAGAACCTCACCTCACTTCATGCAGTGGATCGAGAATATTTGGAGCTCTACCTTCACATGCCCCATGTGCTTTTCACCACGCGTACGCATAGAAAACCTTTGGCTTTAGCCAAAATGCCTCTCAAATTGTAGTTGCTAGCTCCGAAAATGAAACTAGTAACCTAACCTAATTTGACCTAACCAGAAATATGCAACAAGCTTCTTCCATATATTTAAAAACAACAAAATATCAGTCTAGTTATTAGTGATACTAGGTGCAACATTGTCATTTCACCATGCATGAGTATTCCGGGTCGCAAAACGCACGCTCGCCTGTATTTCGACCGAAAATGCACGCCATCTTTCCTAGTCGGGTGGTCCTGATTCGATGCTCTACAACTGCACATACCTATCCATTGTTTTTAAAGAACTTTACATTTTCTTTCTTTCTACTTAAAAATCTCCCTTGTTATTCTTTTGAATTTTTAGACATTTTACTAATTCATAGACTGGAAAAGTCAGTATTATTTTTATTATACATAATTTCAAAATTTTATGCACTTTACAGAAATATGTTTAATATTTTTCTTATCAAAGTCGCATTGATTTTCCTTCAACATCTGTTAGCGTTGTGGTGTTCTGCCGAACTACGTGATTGCTTTCTAAGAGTGAGACGCTTACATAAGAGAGTATATACAAAATAGCATAATGCAAGCAACATTTGCTCCAACTCTTAATGATGCCGTCAATTAGGTGTTCGCGACAGAAATAATGCAATAAGTCAATATCATATTGGTTAAAATTGATCAGTTTTTCTAGTTAGACATTTTAACATATTTCTTCTGTTTTCAAAATCTTCTTTCATTAGAAACGAAAGAAAACTTGTTGATTGTCGTGTTCTATGGCTTTTAAAACCAATCTTCATAGCGAATTTCAGCTTTTTTAGCTCAATGAAAAGGGTACTCTTGATACCCGAGGTTTCAGGTTGACGTACGCAACCGATTAATTGATTTTTTAAAAATCTAATCTATCCACAAATTGTCATGCCTGCTTGCTCTAATAGATAGAACGTTGGGTTGCTGGTACTGAGACATGGGTTTGATTCTCAGATATTTCTTTCTTCTTTTTTACTTATAAACAATTGTTCCTCTCTCAACATTTAACAAAATTCACAGAAATAGCTTCGAAACCTAAGGTTAATTTTTCTTTTGCATTTTTCAACATTTTACAGAACTCATGACCACAGGTAAGACAAGTTAGATTAGATTCTTGTTTCATTATACGCATTATCAAAACTTTAGGCACTTCACGAAAATAGCTTAGAAAAGTCACGTTAGAGAGGTTTTCTTTTTTTAAAATTATTTCTACGTGATACAAAATTACCCATTCTCTCTCCGTGCTGACGTAACTTTCGCTTGGAATTATTTCGGCAACCGACTCGCTGGCTTTACGCACTCACCATCTATCCGGGTTTTCGGCATATTAGCAGTTTGTAGTAGTAGTATTAGCAGTCAGAAGGAGTAGCACTGTTAGTATTAATTGAATTAGAAGTAGGGTAAGTATGCCCAATTTCGCAGTATATTTTATATTTTGCCTATATTATCAATTATATAATTTGCTAATAATAACGCACTATATTGTTTGATAAGTTCTTTCAAACCTGACCAGAGACATGTTTTGTAATTTATTTTTTCCTTTTAGAAATTTAGTAATTATCATCTAAAGTACATAATGCAACTGTTCCCAATTTCGCAGTTCTCCGTCCTAATTTCGCAATAGAGCTGCCTAATTTCGCACTATTGTCTTTTTGTTACTAATTTTACTACATCACTACGTTATACGCCTATATATTGTGTTAGAATACATTTAGGTGTATAGGCCGATATAAAATGTATTATGCTGTGTCATACAATATTTTTGTATTATTGTTTTGTTATTAAATGAACATAGTGCATCTTATCATTCAAATTAGCGAAGCTAAACAAAATGTAGGCCTATGCCTAATTACACAAGGAAAACTATTAAAAATTATTATTAATTCTGTTGAAATAGCTAGATACAATAAGAAATAATAGAACATAAAAAAGGAAATTGCATAGGCAAGGCAGTTCCAATTAAACAAAAGCTAGCCTATATGATAGATCAAATGAGGAAAGGTGCAACATGTTCAAGTGCAAAAATGGTTCTCACTCATCTTCCTCCCTTGAACCATGGCACATGAAATCAGGTTCATAACGCAGAAGATCCTGACAAAGTTCATGAAACCAATCCAAACAATGAAGACACGCAGGCAAATGACAATGAATCCTTTTCACGCCTGCTTTGTCGTCCTTAAAACGCTTTTCACAAGACAGATGTTGCTGTCGTTTGCTTTGATCCTAATAGGTTCAGGATTAGGAATATATTTTATTCCAGATGTTCCTTGCTGAGACACTTCCACTGCTTTTGAACCATCACCAAACATGAGCGCCTTCTGGGTAACTGTCTTCCTCTATGGATTTGGGTAGTGGTAACGGCTCTGGTGTGTCGATGACATGCATATGAGCAGCAGACTGCTTGAACGTGCTTTCAGGAAGAACATGTTTGTTCAGTGGATAAATTCCAGTTTTTCTGAAACCACTTGTAACGTTCTTCATTGTAACACCGTCTTGCATCACTTTGCCAAAGAGGGGTATAAAATCTTTCCTTGCTGGTTTGTAACCACACGATTTCAGTAGATCTTTCACCATTTTCCTCCAGAGAGACTTCATTGGGCCAAAAACACTAACATCTAGTGGTTGCAGAATGCGTGTGGTATGGGAGGGGAAAGTGTGAACTTCGGCGAATTGCAAAGCCTGTGGGGATAATTTTTTTTAGACTACGCTCTAATTCATAAAAATAACTTTTT